>JARHVA010006186.1:25000-127500 GCA_037957365.1 Torreya grandis | reverse complement strand
TAGGATGATTAGTGTAATCAATCTCACCCAAAAACTTGGTGAGACTAGATGGTTTAATCACTCCAATATAAAAAAAAGAGCCAATCATTGTAGATGGGTAAGACTAAATAATACTCTATAATAGTGTGACCTAGGTATAAGTGCATAAAAGTTTGTTGTATAGTAATAATCCATAATAATTTAGAAAATAGATTGGTGTCTATGTAAATAAGAGTGATCCTTGTTCATTCCCCTTGACATGTTTAGCTTGAATAAAGTAATCTATGTATAATGGTGATACCAATGTTTATAGAGATAAACAAAATATGTTTATAAATTATATGTTGTGAAAGAGACCTTATGAGTTGTAGTGTGTCATAAGTGTGGAGAAGATTTTTATAAAACATGCCCCCACTAAATTTGAAACTATGAATAAAAATGTGGAATCCATGTCTATATGGCATGCCCCCACTAAATATAAAATATGAATAATGTGTAAGTCATTTATATATGACATGACCCCAATGAATCTAAAACTATGAATAATGTGGAATCTATGATTATATGACATGACCCCATTGAATCTAAAACTGTGAATATGTGTAATCCATATCTATATGACATACCCCCATTGAATATTAAATTATAAAAAATGTGGAAGTCATGTATATATGAAATTCCCCACCTAAATATGAAACTATGAAATATGTGGAAGCCATGTTTATATGGCATGCACCCATTAAATCTAAAAATATGAATAATGTGGAAACCATGTCTATATGGCATGCCCATACTAAATCTAAACTATGTATATGTGAAAGCCATGACTATATGACATGCACCCACTAATATTCCCACATTTTTTGATGAGGGGAAGATGATGGTAAATGTTAAATGTGAGTGACCTCATCATGAAAGTAAAAATGATAATATCATGGATATAATAACTAATTTTGTATTTTAATAGTAGTGGTAGTGAAGAATATAATGTTATTTAGGTTACAGTTTTGGGGATCTATAATAATAGTCATGTGTAATCAAGAAGGTTAGTTTAATTTTGGTAAGTATTAAAAGTATTAAAGTCTTTTTATAATACTAAAGGACTCATTTCCTAGATTCCAATGCAATTCACAATTTTGAGTGTGGGTAATTAGTGCTCAAAATATGTGTATTTAAACGTCTTACAAAAGGTGTATATTAGGTTCTTTGAATAGAAAGTGTAGCTCATTTGCACTTTAAATTTTTGAAAAATTTGATCTTTGTGTAGAAGATAATAATGACAAATAATATATATACTCAACTAGTGTGATTTTCTTTACTTCAAAGAACTCTATCCAGCTAGAATTTTGAAGAGTTGCTAAGTAGGTTTAGTTATCAATTTACTAGTAATTTTTTTTTCATTTTGAGAAAGATTTTTTTTTTGTATATGTTTCAACAAACACTTTCATTGAGGTATAGGAAAATTTTATTGGTATTTTGACATTAGTGTCTAAGTTCATGCACAAGCATTTGATGTTACCACCCTATGTTGACATTAGTGTCTGACATTTTTATCCTATGTTGATGCTAGTGTCTGACACTATAGTATTTTTATTTTATATATATTTAAATATAAACTTTATATTTTTGAACTAAATGTGATTGTTAATTATTATTCATTATTATGTTTTTCATGGCATAATGATATACATATTCAAGAGTTTTGGCATGTTAAACATTTTATACTCTAGCAAAGTTAGTTCTAGATGCAACTGGCCTAACCATTATACATTAGGAAAGGTTAGGTCATGTGGCCTAATTATGGTAGACTAAATATGATATATACCTTCTCAAAACTATATCTAAGAGGTGTAACCCTAATATATGCACTTTTTAGCTCCCCACAGAGGAGATGATGGTCACATTAGAGGATGTGTATCATATTTTTAGCTTCCTATTAGAGGTGAGAGAGTATAGGTTTATAAAGATAGTGGCCCTATATATATTCAATGCTCTCACATAGATTTCAATGGATAGAGGTATATATATTAGTATGTGTTTATTTGACAAGTTTCTTGGTGTATACAAGTTATTTTAGTATGATCAAGATTTATGACAATTTAGTATATAATAGGGAGTACCATTATAACCTTACCCTTAACATCATATAGTGTGAAGTGGATATAGACCACATTATAGACCAAAACCCACACACGTAGATATACCTTCATGTCTTAGTGATAATACATCCCATGGTTCCCCTGTCTATAGGGGATGATGTAGGATGCACATATGGTTATATGTAGTGGTAGGCATAAGCCTAATGACCATTA
The DNA here is from genome assembly GCA_037957365.1 of Torreya grandis. Classification (NCBI taxonomy): domain Eukaryota; kingdom Viridiplantae; phylum Streptophyta; class Pinopsida; order Cupressales; family Taxaceae; genus Torreya; species Torreya grandis. Next base: position 125,209 of record JARHVA010006186.1, on the reverse strand, counting down.
TTTTTTTATGTTGTAGCAACCCCTATAAGTTCCATTCATGAAGCACATGGATATGTAGGGGAGAGATATATGGATATGCAAGTGATGATTCTATCATGGGAGCATAACTAGTAGATAAGGGAACCATCATATCCCCCTATAAGTACCATGTGTTTATTTTGGCATTTTTTGGGGTATAATATTAGATAAGGTATTTTATTTCATAGACATAACTAATGTATATTATATATATTATGTTTGCATGTAATCAAGAGTGGGTGATGATGGTAGACCCTAAAATATAGGACCTTACACATAAAGTACCCATGGATATATTTGGAGATGATTTTATTGATATGGTTATTAATATTATGAGTGACCATGCACCTTTATTTGATACCATAGTGAGGGTTGTGGATACATAACATACTATTATATCTAAGCATGAGGAGTTGCATGTTGATTTAGATATATGTGACATCTCATAGCATATAACCATAGAGATCATTTAGGTTTTGATTAGTTAGTATGAAAATATATGATGTGAGCATAAGAATATACTACAATGACTAGGAGACTATGAGGAGAGAATGTGTGAGCTATCTTAGGCATGTGGAACCTAGTTATATCTTAGTGCATCCTCATCAAGAGGTGAAGGGGTCATGGATTTAAATAATTATGAGGATTATATGCCTAAGAACATTCTCCAAAAATATGAATAATTTTTTCATTAATATAAAATTTATATAATTTGATGTGTGTGTGTGTGTGTGTGTGTGTGTGTGTGTGTGTGTGTGTGTGTGTGTGTGTGTGTGTGTGTGATAATCTTCACATGGTTTATTATATATTAAATGGATGTCCAATATATATCTTTTTATATATTTGATTTATTTATTTATTTCTAAAACATATGATTAGATGTAAATTATATAAAAAATATCTTAATTTAATGAGATGTATATATTATAGTTATAATGGAGCAATAATTGTATGCAATATAATCTAGTAGGAAATAAGAACACCCAACTATAGTGATAATGTGGTAGTTGAATCATTTATTTGGCTTGTGTAGCTAACTTTGTTGTATCTTTATAAGGGACTTGTAAGTCTTTAAATACTATTTTTTTCACCCAAATATGTTTTGCATGTACATATCTTTCATGTGTACCTCTATTTAGTGGCTTGAACAAAAAATGTTCTTTGGTAGGATCAATTTTGGAGTAATCAGTCCTAATAGATAGTACATTAAGAGGACTTATACTAGTGGTTGTATTTTATGAAGTTTGATGGATCATGTGTTCCTCAAAAGGAGTATCATGGGATGGATAAAACATATTAGATGATCCTATAGAATAACTATGTGAAATAGGTTTGGATATGTCTTTATAATATACAATAATTCCCTAATTGGATAACTGTGTAAGATTTTCCTCAAGATTAAAACATTCATTATCTTGATGTTTGTTAATACCATGGTAAGTGTAATAGTGTTATCCTTTTTCATTTTTAAATTGGGCTGAAGGATGATATGAATAAATATTATTTTTTATCATTATTTTATCCAATAGTGTGCACAATATATCATGTGGTCTATTGTGGTACCAATCAAACTAAATAGGCTATTGTTTGATAGATGTATATGGTATAACTATGGGAGATACTTTGTAAGCATTTTCCTCTCCTTTATTCAACACCTTTACAAATTTTTATTTGACATATATTATTGGTTATAAATAATGTGTTTTAATTAGTTTATGAACATTCGTAGATTTCTTATTTACCTTGAAAACATGATTTTTATTATGGTTGGTTTTGGGTGGAATAATAGGCAGGTCATTGTTTATGTTCATTAGGGAACATGCATATTTGTGCACATCCTAATATAAAAAATTTAATGAATAAAAGGGTTTATGTAAGGTCCCTCATTATTAAACAATATAAATATGCTAAACCAATGGTTATATTCCCTTGGTGGTGCTAACTACGAAGGTAGGAGAATTGTGCACATGATAAATGTTGGTTTAATAATGCTTAAATTATTACCTTACGCTACAACTAAAATTGCATATACATTAAGGTGATACAATAATATCACTTCATAACCTTGTCAATAAATTTTTAAGATAATTATGTTGGTTTAAGTAAATGATCTACCAATGCTATAATTGAAATATTTGACTATTAGGATAGCAGATTTTATGGGTGCAATAAGTCTATAAGAACATGTAATTAACAATAAAGGAACAAGGACTATTATAGGAATATTTGTATCATGTGTGATCCTAACTATAAACCATAAATTTTATAAACCATAATTGATCCAACTTGATTTCCATATATATAATTCAACCTTTCCTTTTAAACTTGGTGTGTTATTGTGGTTTGTCATATTTGTTGGGTGGTCAAACCACCTTTGTGCTTACCATATTTAATGCATGAAATGAAGTAGACCTATGTCTACATTATCTATTGGTATATTATAAGTCATCCATTAATTTTATACTACCTTAAAACAATGGGAATTGTTGGGTTGATCTTATAATAAACCTTAGGACTCTGTATGAGCTATCATGCACCATTAGGGACTAAAAAAAATAACTCATTATGAAGGCATGGGCTAGCTAGTAAAATGTTTAGTTGATCTAAGTGAAGAAAATACACTTGTCACATTCTAATTTGGTTTCAATAAGGATATAATGTCTATTTAAGGAGTTAAATCTCTGAGAATAGGGTTCAAGACTTTTGGAATTTTAGTCCATCCTGGAAATGAAGGAAGAAGAGAAGGGAAACAAGAAGAGATCCTTTAGAGGGAGAGACTAGGATGGTATAGACCTTTAAAAAGATCCATATAAGGGCCTAGATCATTTGGTAGGAATCCTATTAACTTAAATATCCTATTATTTGACTAAATGAAGTTTATGTGATTCTTGTTTGATTTATTATGTTTGAGAGGAGTAAGGTAGTGGCTTACTTCTCTTCATTATTTTCCTATGGTTATACTTGAGTAACCCATAATGTCATTACCCCTTGTGTTGGAGTTCATAGTTGAGATATTCCTCCATGTTAGTTTTATTTTCTTGTGTTTATCCTTACTTTAATAGTAAGGATTTTAATGTAAGACTTTTGATGTCTTGAAAGGTCTTATTATTCATGATGGAAGAAGGGTTAAGTCTCTCATGTTGGGCATGATTGTAGGTTTCATAAGCTTCTCATGACTAATTATATAATATATATTAGTGGTTGTATGCCTGATGGGTCCTATCCTTATGATATTTATGTTTTTTATTTTGTGTATTTTACTTATTGAAAATAGATTCAAGGATGGTAATCATATTGACTTAGAAATTCTTGGATTATCACTATGTGAGTAGCTATCTCCTTGACCCCAAGATATCTTGACTACATTTTGCCTTTGCCTACCTTGCACCATAATTTGAACATGCCTAGAGCTATGAGTCCTACTTGGGGGTGCCCTGAGTAGTCACTTGATGATGGAAAAAGGTTGGGAGGTGAGCCCATATTCTATTAGCCAAAGTTTCACTTGGATCAAAGAGGAACTCATCTTCAGCTATAGTCTACTTATGTTTTGTTGATTTTTATAACTAGCTAGAAGTGAAAGATAAATTGTTCTATACTAAACTTATTATAATTATTTATTAATGATTGATTGTGGGATGAGTATGAACCATTATTATTACAAAGTTTACCAACTAAATTTTCTATTTATTTATTTTGAGATCCATTATATAAGCTTCTTATTATATTAGATTAATAGGCCTTCTTATGAGGGATCCTTGTTGAAAATATAATCTTGGTGGATGCGTGTATATTCATGATTGATCTTGGCCAAGATAATGGCATTAATACATATATTATATCTTCAATTGAATATTATGTGGTTGTATTGTGCATCACATCATGATCTAATCATAATATTTATATTTCTATATGGTCTTAATGTGGAAGACACATCTAAGTAGGAATTCAAGTGAATAGGACTATTTATGTTGATGATATTAAAGATAATATAATGATATGCTTATATGAAACTAGTTTTGACAAACCCTTTAATGGTAAGGCATAATATAAGCAATATAAAATCTTAAAAAATTATTGAGCCATATTAAGAGGAACCTCAATGGTTTTTGACCATGAATATTCCTAGAAGAAATATGCCAAATGAGGAATAACTCTTAGGTATATAAGATTATCTTGATAAAATGATAAGCATACATTATTAGGATTAATCTTGGTTATTTAAACCTTTTATTGGTATAAAAAAGGGAATCATTTCCTTATATTATCTATCTTTTCACTTTTGAGCATTTGTTGCCTAAATCCCTTTCTTGTAGTTTAACATATAAAGCCTATGTGTTGAATCTATAAGTTATAACTTATAATGAAAAGATAAGACATCTCATATTTTTATCGATATATTAAAAGGTATATTTGATAGATTAAGTTGCCTTAGGTAGTTTGTTAGTAGACTAAATAAATAAAAATATTAGTTTAGTGTCAAGAGATCGTATGAGCCTTAACACCTTCCTTTAAAAAAAATCACTACAAAGGTTAGTTCTTTTGAATACCGAGTAAATTATTGATGTTGTTATGTTTGGCCCTCAAACTTTGCTCTGTCTTAGGATTTTTACTAAACTAGTTAGATTATTGGTTTAGTTTCAATTCTTTAACTATGACTCAGACTAGTTTTATCAGTCAATCATCTTTGTATTCTTGCCATGATGTTTTATGTGTTTTTATTAAGCATTCAATCCTATCTTGGTTGAGTTATTCTACTAAGAAGAATGCATAATCAACATTTAATTATATCATCCAATTTTTGATTGGCTTTCAATATTTTACTTAGTCATTTAGGCCTTTGCCTTAGCTATGTTGTCCTCATTTAATAAATTCATCATCTTGGACTTTTCTTAGATGCCTCATAGATAGGTATTTTCACATAATTTTTCCTTAGTCATATTTATTAATTTTGAGTGGTTTAGAGGAAGCACATGTTATCATCTCATTAACCCTGAAGTGATGTCATTTTGGTTTGTGGTATAGTTTGTGCTTATATATTAGTATATCAAGATGTTTCCATGTTACATCATCCTGATGAATAATGATCTTAGAGAGGACCGTATAGGGAGCGATGCCTCTAGGCTAGTGGGTTAGCAAGATGTTACCACATGGCATCATATTAGTGACCTATAATCATATAGAGGACCATATAGTGGTTGATTCCTCTAATCTAGCAAGATGTTGTCACTTGGAATCATTTTGGTGACCTATGATCTTGAAAAGTTTGATACCTAACACAAAGCTTGTGGGTGAGAAGGTGAGGGAGATGCTACCATGTGGCACAATCTTGATATTATGTAGTCTTAAGTATGTTTATATCAAGTATAAAGCCTATGGGCTAGTATACGATCAATAAATTTCCATGTGGCATAATCTTGATACTCCATAGTTCCATAGATGTTTGTATTAGGTGTAAACCCTATGGGCAATTAGGTGAGAGAGCTATTACCACATGGAAAAATCCTACTACTCCATTATTACAAATGCATTTATATCAAGTGTGAAGCTTTTAGGTTAGTGGGATACAAAAATTTTGGTGAGTGACATAATCCCACTACTTCATAACCCCTAGGAAGTCATGTTATCCTTATACAATGGTAAGGAAACAATTTCATGAATTAATTCCACATGGAGCTTTTCTCAAATATGCCTAAGAAGTGACATGTGACAAAGGTGGCCCTAGGAGCCTAAAAATAAGCTATCATGGCCTTATAACCTACCAAATCAATCATGTGGATCTAACTATGTCATTAGATGTTGAGGCCAATTTTGACAACCATCTCAACGTCATTTGCATAGTAACTCTTATCATGAGCTCATGAATAAATTATTGAGTGTTTTTATAAACTAATTGAGTTAACAAATTATTATTCAATAGTTAACATCATTTATTATACAATGATAGATGTAAGGATTGTAATTTTGTGTTTTTGATTGATTTAAATATGTTCTTGTGTTGGTTTATTATTTTTGAAGTGGTTGTGTCATGATTAGTTTGGGAAATAAAAAATGGGCATGACATTTTGGAATCAAATCATTGGTGAAAATTTTTAGATCTATGTGGATGTTTTATATCAGTTCATCACCTTTATAACTCTAGTTAATCATGATTTATGTAAACTTAATGTGATACATGTTACTGACTTTGTTAAACTTAAATTGTATAGACAAGATGCCACAAAATAAAGGAATGGAAAACACTATAGCAATATGTCACCATGATCCCCAATGTATTCATCTAATTGAAATCCATGTTCAAATTCTTGAGAGCCTATAATGAGTGTTGATTGTGCTAGATGAAATGTTTCCCCAAGTTTTTATGCTACAAAAATGAGCCTCTTCACCCAAACAAGGGCATGGTCAGGCTAGGTAGTATTCAACATCTCATCATTGACATAGAATCAATATCCACCTTCACCAGTATCATAAGAGGCATCTTACTCAGAGGTAATATCCAAATATGATAAACATTAACTCAAGACCAAGTAAGTCTCTATATATGAAGTTTAGAATGGACACTATCTGGGTGCTTATTTCAAATGTGGAGGTATGGATCATTATGCATCAAATTTTCCTAAGAACACTTGATCAAGGGATACTCAAATCTTGATATGGATTGGTTGTGAGAACCAAAATTTGTTTTAATCCTTATTATACTTTTTATTATTATTTTATTCTGACAAAACATGATGTGCCTTATTTTTTGAAAGGATGGTGGGCCTTCGTGTTAAAGAGCACGTAGTGATAGATATATATGATAGATATAGATATATTTACATATGTGAATGTGAATGAGGCTTTCCTATTATAGTGCTTAGCTTGATATATAAAATTATTGTATGGTGTGACCATGCTAATGATGGCCTATAAATTTGAATAAAGTTAGATTGATATTCTTGAACTAATGATTAGATGTCATTAATTGAACTAATATCCATGAAAAGGCTGTAATGATCTCTCTTTTGAAATTAAGAAATTATTGATATGTTAATTGTGTATGTTTAAATTGTGGAAGTTTTAAATAAAGTGTCTCTTATTATTTGTAACATTAGGACCATTTGATGAACCATAATATGGTAAAACTCTGGTATTGAGGATATGAATTACTCTATGTATAAATATAATATTGCCTTATGATAACCAGTTGAGTTGTAATCTTATATCTTATTAGTGAAATAAGATGCATCTCTAAGGAATTAACTAGGGTAGGTATGTCTCTACATAATTATTATTTCATAAAAAGATCTTGTTATATTTGAATAGATGGAGGTTACTAATGACCTTGTTGTGCATATATGATCATAGTCTGAATTATGATGTTTATGGATGCATGTCAAATTGTTATGAGCATATCTTCCTAGTTATGAAGTATCTAGAATGGATTCAGTTAACCTTGTAAATTTTTGATATTATGATGATAAATCAATTAATATATATATATATATATGCATTTATGATGACATTGATTGATTGAATGGAAGCCTAGAACATCTAAGGATCTTATTTAATTCCTAAAAATCTATGTGCTAATAACTTTAATTAATATATATCTGAAACTGGTACTGATCTCTGGTTTTATTTTTTTGCTCTTTGTTAAAGGGTTTTGGGGCCCCTTCAAAACCTGCTTTTACCTCTAATCTAAAACTGATCTCTAAAGATGCATGGGTAGAGTATATATTGAATCCATAAAATCAAATGTACCATTTTGTGTAGTAGAAGTGGTGTAGCACCCTCCTACTTGTTATCTATCAAACACCATTAATTTTAGCATGAGGAAGCATAACAAATTTTATTAGTAATGGCTAGTCAAATATTTCCCCTATGCTGGTGACATATTTTGATTCTTCGAATGACTAGTGGATCAATAATACACTCTTACCTTATTCCTTTTCCCTAGAGTGGTTCATATAGAAACATAGTGATTGTATTATGATTTGAGCTTTACTAAATGTTCTTGCTAAGCTTATTTTAAGTTATTTAATCTTTTGTTTATATTACTTGGAAACTAGCATTGTTTTCTTCTTAACTTTGAATGTTTCAAGCTAAAGTCTCATAAAATTATGTTGGGTTTGATTATTATCGAGACTACTTGGTCTCCTTTTTATTTATTTTACACTTACATGATTAGCTAATATTTTTTCAAGTGAATACAATGCTTGATTTTATTAATTTCATGTGTTAGTATGTACATAAATATCACTTTGGGAGAGTATAGGGGAGAACAAGTAGCTTAAAAATGATAGATAAGTGGGTCATAGTGGGGACCTATCACACAAGTCCAAGATCCCATTTGTCCTCACCCACCAAATGTGGTAATCTTAGACACTAAGGTGTCTCAAGAGTACTAAGGTGTCTATTTCATTATACACATTGAAATGGTTGGTGGATAGATGTCCTGAGGTCCCCTATCATATCAACTATATCTTTCACTCAACACCTAGATAGTGGTTGGTGTACGTCTTGATGTCCTATGGTGTATTGACTATAATAGCTTATGGACTAATGTCCTGAGGGACACATACATATTGATTGGCACATTTATTCTTATCTAGTGGAATAATGTCTTGAGGGCCACATATATATCAATTTACACATAATTCTATTGGTTAGTTGACTAATGTCCTAGGGGGTACATATATATATATATATTTACACATAATTCTCCTTCCTAGTGGACTGATGTCTTGAGAGCCTCTTGTATATTGAGTTACATATGATATGTTGGCTAACAATTTGAGATCCTAAGAAATTCATAAATATGGATTGGAATATTATTCTCTCAATTGAAGAAATAATGTTATGGGATCTTATGTATATGAAATATCATGGTAACATGTTTCTTAAAACCTTGCATTTATGGTAGGATATATTGAAAATGGAGATAGTCCCATGTTTATAGTATTCTATAGTAGAATTGGTGTGATTGGGAGACATTTCCTTATATTCTACTTAATTAGAATATCTTGTACATTAAATATGTAATTAGCTATTGTAACTTAGTGTTATCCTATATGATTTTAATGATACAAATGTGAACTCACTATGGTTGCACTTCACTCATAATGGTATGCCCATAGAAGGATACCTAATGTAGCAGGATGATTTTTTTGTGTTTGTCACCTATCATTATTCTCTTTGAGTGAATGGTGTAGACACTTAGTTTTGGCCACTTTCATGCTTAAACTAGAATTTAGTTCAATTTATATTAAATGACACATCTAAGCCTAGAAATCACTTGAATTTACTGATTTCATCTGTGTAATGGATTTCATTGTTTAGAAACATGATAAGGCTACTTATTTCATGTATTACCCTATATGCATCACCAACCTAGTTTAGTTATAACCGTAGTCAAATTATGACCTACTAATTTGAGACTTTTGGCTTGTCAAAATATTAATTTATGACATTTAAAACAATTGTCAAAAGACAAAAATCACTAAGCAATAATAATTACATTGCAAATCTTAATTAACTTGCATAAATAGAAATTCTAAATCAAATTAGTAAATTTCATTTACCAAAAAAATAATTTTTAGCCAAATATGAAGTTAAAAGATCAAAGGAGCTAATAAAGCGATTTATTATCTCTTAAATATTTAAAAATATAAGTTACACATCACAAATATCTAAAGTGAGTTGTCATGCCTCATAAATTTCTAAAATTGAGGTGTCAAGATTTCATGAGTACCTTGACCCAACCAAGGGTTATACAAAATCAACCTAGGTTAATTTAGCTTTAAAAGGTTAGAATTTATCCTAATCACCCTAGGGTTAGAGTTAGTTATTTGAGATATAAATACAATTTCCCACACCATATGCTAACAAGCTTTTTTATGTAAGGTTATTCTTTGGAATGCCTTCTTGAAGCCTTTGATAATAGTGTCATAATGCTCAATTTATGCCAAGTTGCACACCAATCCACAAGTGACTATTAGAGAAGTGTTACGACCATGGAAGATCATTGCTAGAAGAATCAAAACATCATAAGACTATAATGAACATCTTTATGCCAAAAATTAAGCATCAAATTTGACAAAGGAGGCAATAAATTTGTATTATCTTTATCTCTGTTTTTTTATCTTTCTTATTTTATTATGCTCTCCCTAGTTATTAGGAAAGAGTGTTTAGTCTTATTATATTTTTATGCTTGATTTTTTCTCATTTAGACTAACAAGGTACTAATCTACATATTGTTTACTTTTTAGATGACTAAGGTAAAAATGGTCAATCTAAATAATAATAGGACTTTCATGCTCATAGTGGAAAAACTATAGATCTAATTTGTTGGGATAATTGTGTTCACAGTATGGTCTAAAATAGAGTGAATTGACTTTTTTCATATTGCATGTATATTTTCATAAAATAAAATATACAAGAATGAATATTTTTTTTACAATATAATTTATTTTTCATAGGTTTCACTTTCCAAAGACCACATTTGAAACATCTAACAATTTTTTGTAGGTTTTTTCAAGCTACGAAACCATTTTGCTTCCCAAAAGGCTATTTTCACACTTTTGTTTGGTACATAAAATCGACCTAATCACACTTGTCTTTTAGTTGTTTTCAAAGTTTTTATGAGTGAAAACAAGGCCAAGGGGCCAAAATTTTAATAACACTTTGATTTGGGGCTATTAAAAAGAACACATTTTAGTCAGAGTTCTTTAGAGGTTTTTCACTTTATGTTTTTTTTCATTATTAGATGAATTTCAAAGTTCATAGTTAGATTTGTTTGTTTGTGTAAAATTAGAAACCATTGAATGTATTCTCTCCCTCTATCCAATTTAAGGAACTTGGGTGACAAAAATCATATAGTTTATTACCTTGTTTGTTTGGTCTTGTTTGAAATAATGTTGGCTCTGAGTGACTTGGGTAACCCATAAATGACATATAAAGTCTTTCCAATTTATTTTCTTGTATTTGTCTTGTTGGTGGGAGCTTATTTATCCCTCACAAGTTATCTAAGGTTGTGTTGACCTAGGGTTTCATCTCCCAACATCATATCAACCCCACTCTATGGAGGAGCATACAAATTGGGTAAACCATTGGATGTGATAGTGGTGAGTAGTTATCATGACCATCATAATGGGTATCGAGGACATACAATAGCTAGACATTAGACTTCATTAAAAAGTACATGGATGAATTCATTATGTAAAGGACTAGACCATTACATAATAATCTATGTATTTTGGACTTAATTGACATGATTTCACCATTATGATAGCCACACTTGGGACCATTTAGTACATTTGAGATTTATAGATTCTAGTCAAAACCCCACTTGCCATGAAATTTCTTTCCAAATCTTGAGTTCTCTTAATTATAATTTTGTGCCATGTATCAATGATTGGGAGATAGAGGGGGCCATAAAAACTCTACCTACACATGTAATTTAATTCTTGGATTAACACTTAATTCATCACAAATATTGGTATATCGGTGAATCCTTTGCCAAAATCTACACACACCCATGTCAATTTTTAAATATAGGATGAGCCATTAATATTAATTATATTTTGGTTGATTTACATGTGTATTTCTAGACTAATATTATTTATTTGTATTTTCACTCAAAACAAGTCCAAAACATCATGTTGATTTCACACCCCTCTAGCCTAAGAAGAATTACTCTATCTGTTTTGTGTTATAATTTTTTCCTTGGAGTGTTGTTCCAAAAACTTTTATGTGTCACTTGTTTAAATAGGTAATATTTACACTACCCATTACATATCAAACATTTGACTTGTATATTTTAGTCCAAAACCATTATTATGACATTTGTTTGAAGGAGCATTGTTACACTATTGAAGTCAATCCAAATCTGTTATCACCTTTGAAACTAAGTTCTAAACTATTGTTTTACCTCTCTTATTTCAAACACATGGTTATGATGAAAATTTTGATATATCCCTATTCCATTAAAACATTTTAATTTATTCTCATTATATCTGAAACTCAACCTTTCAAAGTGCAAATCCTAAATTAATCAAGTTTATGCCAAAGCCTCATCTAATTTGGGTTTAGGTTATTTACCTTTTGTGTTTGGATTTTGATCTAAATGAGTCCTTGCCTAGACTTAGCAATTATTTATTATCTTTTACCTTGTTTGAGTGTAATTTGAGACAATTTTTTGCCACATGCCTTGTTTTAAGTTTATTATGATAAATTTTGAGTGTCCTAGTTCCAATATTCTCATTGTCTCTTGTGAATCAAGTTTTGATTCTTAGTGAGCCAATTATTTATTGTCATCTGATCCAATTACCTTAGTTTAGTTTATTTTAAAGTTATTATTTGAGTTATTTATTTCCAATTCTAGCCTTGTTTTCATATTATAATGGTTATAACTACCTTTGGGAAAATTATTGATATATGTTGATCCTAATTCATAAATGTTCTACTTTGTCTAGATAATTTCATAATTGATTATAAATACCTTAGGGAAAATTATTACCTTAGACATATACAAGGTTTAAGCCTTTATGTTACTTTTTTCACTGATTATAACTCCCTTTGGGAAAATTAGTATCATTTTATTGGACCACTCTCAATTTTATTTTATTTTTTACCTTTGCCTAGTTTAGTTCTTTTACACTTCAGGCCTCTTTCATATATCTAAATGTTTTTTGTTTAGACTTTTGTTTTTTGTTACCTTTGGACCATTTATTTTTCATGATACTTATCCATAGACTTAAACATGTATCATTACACATGTAGCTCGACTATGTATAATCTAGACTATGAGAACTTTGTGACCAGTGACCCTTTTATTCAAGAGCATATGATGATGTAGCTTATGAGATGGATCCCTATCCATTTTAGAATATTCCATACATTGAGAAAATGTGTGACACTTTAGAAAATTATTTTATGACACTACCTTATTATCTAGGCCCTCCTCCATTAGCTTACATTATTAACCAAGTTTAGAAACACTCAAGGATTATCATTCCAGGCCCTCATCCTTTAGCCTGAATTAGTAACCAAGCTTCATAGAACCCAAGGATTACCTTTCCATTCCATAATCCTTTATCATGAATTAGTAACCAATCTCTATAGTGACCAAGGATCATCATTCTATGCCCTCATCCTTTGGCTTATGTTAGCAACCAAGCTCCACAACACCCAAGGATTACCATTTTAAACACTTGTCCTTTGGCTTATTCAACCAAGCTCTACATTTCCCAAGGATTACCATTTTAGGACCTTTTACTTTGTCTTGAGTTATCAACCAATCTCTATATCACCCAAATATTACCATTCCAATCCCTCATATATTGGCTTGCATTACCAACCAAGCTTTGTAGTTCCCAAAGATTACCATTCTAGGCCATCATCCTTTGGCCTATGTTAGCAACCAAATCCAAATAACACATAGATTACCATTTCAAACCCTCATAATTTAGCCTATATTATCAACCTAGATCTGTAGTGCCCATTCATTGACATTTTAGGCCCTTCTAAATTTGTTAGCTCATTATCCCAACAAGGTTACACAATTATGACTAGACAAAGCATAATTACCATCCTAAACTTGTAGCTAATCTTTATTGAGACAATATTAGATGAGAATATTTACAAAGAGCTCATTATTATACCACACATCTTTTTTAATCAATCACCAACCTTCACCCACTTTAGAAAATACAAAATAGTATTCAAACCATAATAAATCCAATCATTACCTCTCTAAGAGCCGTCATTCAAAGAATAAGATGTGTCCAAATTTGAGGTTTTGAAACCAAGTGTAAGCCAAGACCAAAAAAACCAACTAATCCATGATTTTTTTATTGAATCACCTATTTGTGACCAGTTAACCTATGTTGAATTACCCTTTGACCCTTTCCCTTTCTTTGAAGAGCCTTAGTTTGACAAGCCAATCTCTATGAAGTTGCTTGTTGACCCTTTCCATTTGGTTGAGGAGTCTCATTTTAACAAGATAGTATTTTTTTAGTGGACCCCTAATGATTATAAATAATTTTTGGAAAATAATTATTTCAACCATTTCCCTATTTTTAAGGAGCCTTAATTTGATAATTTAGTCTCTATGGAATTGTGTGTTAACCATTTCACTTTTTTTGAGAATCCTAACTTTGACAAGCCAATATTTGTGGAGTATTTTGTAGATGAGCCTATTTCTGAAGATCCCATTTTTAAACCATAAGATTTAGTCATATAATACCAAACATTCAACATAGTATCTTTGTTGCCACACTAGATGAAGAATAAACATCAAAGTCAGGTTCTATTTTTGAGTCAATATCAGATTTAGCATCAAAAGTAGAATCAATATTAGTCTCAAAATTGTATTGAGATTCCCTTTGATTTAGACTCATTTTCAAAATTATAATACTTTCATGGTTAATTACAACATTGGTTACACATGCCTTGTATATTAATTTGAATATATTTGTGATCTTTCCATGAATTTTGAGGATGATTACTTTAGCCTCAACACAAGTTCTCTTAGTATATTTTATGAGGATTGTGTTGCCTCTTCCTATTTAATTTTCCATTAACCCCAACCAATATATCCATTATAGTAACATTCCACCTCCTACAAGTATCGATTAGGACCAACAAAATTAGACATTGTTGAATTACATCCATGTTAAAATATCAATTATATAATATAAAGGGGACCAAGACCACATTTATGTAGAAGAAGAATAATCTCCCCATGAAACATTTTTAGATTACCTAGGGAGTAGTCAAAGTCCAAACTTAGGATATTCTAGTGAAACCTTGTTTGAGGTGCTAGAAGACAATCAAATTTAAATGTCAACATTCCTTAATGAAACATTTTCAAAGGCACTATGGGAAAATCAAGTTAAATTTATTTGTGAGAACCTCTTTAAGGAACTAGTAATTGAGGACAATAGTTATTCATTGCTTGATGATGAAATTATCAAATATAACATTAGTAAAACTTCCATTATATAGCATAATTAAATGGTAGCATCTCTTAGGCCCAAATGACAAAAAAATTTAGTGGTCCTATCAATAAAATATTTGGAATTTTTTAGCCCTACCACAAATAAAATTATGTCAAAACCAAAATCAACAACATTGTGTGTGCCTAAAAATATCGATCTTCATTTGTTTTTTAACCATTATGCATTCCATTATAATCCATTTATTCATTCAATACCTATATTACATTTACATATTTACCATCCATAGACACACTTTCCTTTATAGAGGTTATGAATACATCTTGTCTCAAAATCTAGAGGAAATATAATCAATGACCAATAAAGATCATAAAAACATTATTGGAGTCCAAATTAGCATCAGGTTCTTAACAGAGTATCTATTTAGAAGAGGTGTGAGCTAGAAATTTACATAATTAACTATTGTGGTGGTATCATATGTTGATCAATATGAGCATCTCCACAAAAAAAGGAAAAACAAAATCATTTACTTTATCTCTCCCTTATTTTTGTCTCACAACTTTCCATTTACCTTACCTTGTCACATGGGGGCAACCCTACTACCATTATAGCCCATGGTCCATTTTGGTTATATCATATATTTATTAAGACATGCATCTACACATCAAAAATAACAACATAATCATTTATTATGTCTTACCCTTAGCCTTACCATTTCCCTTACCTTTTGCCTTGCCTTATTAGTATACCATTACCTTAAACCCTCACTAGCTAGTTATTTTTACCTAACCCTACCTATCACATTTGGTCTTGGTTTTGATTCATTTTTACTTTAGGCACATTCAATGGTTGATGATAGATTTAGTTCTAATAGTTGTTTTAGAATCACATGTTTGAATGCTAGTATATGAAAGTAGTATGACAATGATCTTGGTAATGGCATTATTCATTTATTATTTCATTCCCACCTTGTGATACTAATTATTATAAAAAAGGGTGCACAATTGTCTTAGTCAATTATAGGTTTATTACAACTATGCGCAATCATGGGATATTCCCTTTGTGATCAACATTTGAACACTCAACTGTGTTGGCATCAATCCACATAAGACACGAGCCTTATGTGCTCACCCATAATGTAGTTGAGAAGGAACTAGGGACCATGCTGGGATAGTTGTGCCATGGTACAAGATATCAATTATGGGACTTGATAAATTCAAATAAGGCTTTAAGTAGATACATAGGCATAAGTTTTTCATGGACTATGCCTAGTAGCCTATAGGTGCAACCCTTTTGGTGGACTAATCCTAGATTAATATTGATGAAAGCCTTTGTTAAACTAAGCCTAGCATCATGTAATTATTTGAAGGGTCAAAGGGATGTTTTAACTTTAAGTACTCATAATAGGCTCATGCTTCTAGCAAGGATAGGAATGATTGGCATAGAATTTATACTTAATCTTTATGCAAGTTATGAATGATTTCATTAATGTTTGTAGGGACTCCATTAATGATGTGAACCAAACATGCATGAAATTCACTTGGCATAATTAGATTTAAACTACAACATTACATCCATTATACATCCCATTATCAATACAAAAAGGTGTATAAACTAGACACATAATGTTTTAAGGCAACCATCTTCATCATTAATCAAATATTTAATAATGTAGAGTATAGAGTTCATAGCAAAATATCTATCTAGTTCATATCACTAAATTAATTAGAGGATCATAGATGAGATTGGGTGATTATAAATAGATAATTCATGGCATCCATACTACTCCTAAGTCTACTTGCTTCCTCATTAATTCTTATAGATCCATTTCACCAAAGATCTACTACTATTTTTCCATCCCCTTGATCCAATTGGTTTGAGCTCCTTAAATAGTTTTTAAGAGCATTTTTACTAGAATAGAAGGTGTATGATGAGTTTTAAGCTATAGTTTGGTCATCATACATGATAGCTCCATAAATCCATGAAGTTTTTGTTCTAATCACCACATATCAACAAATCATCGAAGATGCCTCAAAAATCTTAGATATGGTTAGCCACCTCCCAGCTAATATAAGGTATGCATTGTAACGTCTATCTAGTGCCAAAATGCCAGAATTCCAATCACTATAAAAATATTCCTTCATGTTGATTTGGATGTCATGTTGGAATGAATCCTATACTTAAT
This sequence comes from Torreya grandis, assembly GCA_037957365.1. NCBI lineage: Eukaryota > Viridiplantae > Streptophyta > Pinopsida > Cupressales > Taxaceae > Torreya > Torreya grandis. The sequence continues at coordinate 108,070 of JARHVA010006186.1, read as the reverse complement.
GTGATAAGGGATCCAACATTAACCCATATAAAAATTATAGTCCATCCTCAAACTAGGATGTCAAGTTTTTTAGATCATAGAACTTGGGTGTACTCTCCTTATGCTTTGTGCTAAATTCTCAAATCCCTTAATGATGATCTTGATTTCTTTATAAGTGTTTTCAATTTTGGAGGAGGAATTAGTGAGTTCTATAAAATCCATCTTTTTAGTTCCTTACAAAAGGCGTTGACATTTTCTTTTACCTTTTTCACACTCCCATATAGGATTACTCCTTCCTGATACTCCTTAGTTTGTAGAGAACATAAGAGTCATTATATGTTTTACTCTTGATCCTTGATCTAATTTATAATTCAATTAACACTCTCTATGATCTATGCCCACTCTAACTTGCTCTCTAAACCCACCTATGCCATTAGTTTCTTCTTCTCCTCCTTTCCTTACTTTAGGTGTATATATATAACTAAGGCTTGGTTTAAGAAGCTCAATAAAATGTCATCTACTACATTTACACCCTCTTATATTTTTTAAAATAGGCATTTTACCTCTTTGATCTTACCAACTAGCTCATTCTATAGTGCGATGCAGGGATATTATCCTTCTTCTTTCACTGGCTCAAGTTTTAACCTTGGGAACATCTACTCCATTATTACATAGATTTTTTTGACATCTAAGAGGTCTAAAGTATTAAAAATAATTATAAGATATGGTTTAGACATATTTATGTGCTCATAGAGTTGTTATATCTTGAATTTTGTGGTTTGTGTTTCATCTTTGAATATTTTATGGATCCTTTTTCATTTTCTCACATTGCCATCATTGATGATGTTTTAGCATACAACTTTAGTGGCCATTATAATCAATGCATTCCCAGATCAAATTGGGTTCATGGCATGAGTGTTTATAAGGTGGGATTATTTCCCCTCAGCATGTTCTTTTAGGCTCAAACTAACCACTCTAGGTGACTCAAAATGAGGCTCATCCATATAGTGATCAAATACAAACAAAGTTGTTTGTGCATCCTAGTTGTGGTGGATGGTGGGGGAATAGTGTCATACATGTATAGTTATTCATCCACCCATCCCTTATGTGCCTTATCCGTTATGCTCAACTCCTTGTCATCCTTCTTAGTGATGGCCATCTATATTTGTACTTTTTTCCTCTTCATTAGTGCCATCGATCTCTTTGGTTCTTTCCTTAAAGGAATCACATGTTTGATCATTAGGGATTTCTTCCTTGGAATTTCCCCCTTCATCTACTTCTTCTTCCTAAGGTTTCCCAATACTCATCTCTAGGTTAATTCCTTCAGTGCCAACATTAAATTTTTTATGCTAAGGTTCCTTCTATCTATGTTTGTTTTTCTAAGGCACCAATATCACCTTATTTTTATTGAGTCACCCCTTCACTACTCAGGCATGCCTCTTGTGCAACTTATTCTACATTCTTAGTTTGGGAACCTAATACTTGATTAACCATTTAAACTATTGGTCTTATGCTTACATGAACCTTCATGATATTTTTCTCTAACTTGGCCAATTCCTTTTCTTTGGCAAGTCTCTACGTCTCTTCAAGCACCAATGCCTTATTAATGTCCTTGATCAAGCCAATTTTCTTCCAAATCCTTCTTTTCTCATTTTATATTTATAGAGGTGGTGTAGAGGGTTATTCATTGGATGAGGGGATTTCTAGCTCTTATGTTTCCTCTACATACCTAGCACTTGGCTCTTCTTCCCCTTTTTATATCTAAAAGATATATGTCCTTGCTCTATCTTCTTTAGTATCTTCCTCAATTTTTAGCATGAGGGATGCCTCTTTCTCCATCTCCACTAGAGTTATACTAAAGAATGTAATGGGTCCTTTTGTCTTTTTCTTGTGCTTCTTACTAGAAGAATCAATTTATATAGTTTAAGGTCACGTGATTCTTAAGATTTGAGAGCATAATTTTCTCTTCAAAGACAATTTTAAACTAGATGCACTCCATGATCTCTTTAAGTTTCTTTACTTGATTCTTTTGGAGGGTCTTATCCCACATATTTGATGCAAACTTGCTTTTATCTCCAACTAAGAGGGGGTGACCATCAAATTTTCCTAGATCACCACCCTTATATGCATCTTCATTTCATAGTAGAGGTTGAAGATTCACTCATTTATTATTTCTCCTTAGAGGGGATGAAGGTCTATCTTATAAGATTCATACTCCTCATCTTTGGTGGCTTTGGATTTGGGGCACACAAACTAGTGCCTCAACCTGCTTTTGTCTTGATCCATTGTCTTGATTGGGATATCTAGCTATTCTACATTAGGAATTATTCTTAGTGCCACCATGAAATACTTGATAGAAAAAATGTAATGCAACTTGAGATATCTTAATAGGTTCCCATGTATCAGTTCTAGGCACACTACACATAAATTATATATTACAACAAAGGTTACCATTCCCACTAGATGTTGGGGGAGCCCCTCAAGGATACACCAGTCAATACTAAAGTCTTTAATGTACCTATCACACCACCATTACACACTTGTCTTATACTTATATGAGAATCTAGGTGGGAAAATGAAGTCTTGATAATTCATCATAGGGGACTCATGGTTATGTGGGAACACCCATATGTTATTATCATCTCCATCTATCACACCTATCTCCTCCATCATAATTATAATTAACATATATCCCCACTTGAAGGTTTCACACATTTAGTGACACTCTTGAAAATTATTAAAAATATCCTTAATAATTAATTTGAATATTTTTAATTTTACCCTTTGTACCTTATGGTGGGTGATGCATAAGAATATCTTACTAATTTTAGACCACTGCCTACCAGGGCCTAGTTTGTAGCTAACTAGGTATAATGCTACCCTTGTGTTACGGTCATAGATGTCCTTGATGGGGAATTTAAATCTTGAATTTTAGTATCCCAATAGCTTCATGACCCTCTCAACCTCCACTTCATCCTCCATTTTATAGATATATACCCCTACACCTAGTAGTCCCATGCTCTTACTAATGAGGCATGTCAAGATCCTCATGCACCATCATAAAAAGTAGAAATGGTTTCCATGTACATGTAAGAGAAGGAATTGTACCAATTCCTCTAACTTACCAAATATTGACAGCTCAAACATTTTCATTTCACTTGCTATTTCCAATTTGTCTTAGATAGAGATGTTGAAGAGTATGGTGCCTGATTTTGTCTTCTTCCCTATGTCGACCATCTAGTCTTGGTTTAATTATTGTACATTTCTCCAAATATAATGGTTATAATCCTTAAATTTTCACATTTTTTTAAAGGACACCCACTTCTCCCCCATCATGATCTCAGGGGGGAATTTCATTTCTCTATAAGCAAGCTTTGTGCTTGTTTATAGGTCTATTATTTTGATGCTTACAATTTCTACCAATTATGCCTCCCATTTTACAATAGTTTCTTCTTTCACTTCCAAAAATTTATTCATATCTTTTTAGACCTATTGTATACCTATACTTAGTATTGTTTTCCCATCCTAAATTGGATTCTATTAAAATGTGGTTGGTTGATCTTTTTGAAGACTAAAATTATGATTTGCACTTCTTCATAATTATGAAAATTTTGACTATCTTTAGATCTCAAGATTTGTGCATCATTAATGGTGGTCTCATAATTATATATAACTCATACTACCCTATTTATCTATTAATTTTACTCTCATCACTTCCTTTCCAATTCAAAGTGGAATGTAATATTATCATGTCTTTCCCTCTCACTTGGAAGGGATGTGGATGATTAGTTCTCTATGGTAGTATTTTTTGGTTTTTGATGGCTTTAGATCTTATTCAGCTTTATGTTATAGTTTGAATTCTCATAAGGTTTATAACCTATTATATTTTTTCATTCACCCTTTTATACTTTATTTTTAACTACCTCATTAATGGCTGGGGATTAATGGCTTGGTGGTACCTAGATTCCTTGAAATCTACTAAACCTATTAAATATGCTAAAATCAACCACCAACTATGCATTTATAGTGGATATTTATGCTTCCACCATCACAACATTAAGTTTTATAATGGTTTATTTGATGGAGTGATAGGTGATTCAAATGGTCACTTCCCACCAACCATTAGGTGGGTTCCAGCTATCTCATCAATCTTTCTCTTAAACTTTGTTCAACTTGGCATGGCCTTCACCATTATTATGGTAGCTTTGGTGTAAAAATTCACATACACATGATTAAACCTTCTTGGTTACATCTTTTCCTAGTGTTACACTTGATTTAAAGAGTGACTTTTTTTCTTGGTTGGTTTATCTATGATTTCATGTCTCTTACTTTGACCTTCCCTACCCCATATAATTCCTTACACTATTCCTTATGTGATTCATTATCTCTTCTATATTTATTATGCATGATCATATTATGTGAATCCCTTTTTCAATTCATACTCATAGATATCTAAATATATAAAACTTCACATGCTTATAAACTTAGGTGTCTAGCCTCAGGCACCTAGAAAATGATTGTGCTTGATCACCTGATTGGATTTATGAATTTAATAACTAGAAGAGTTATTCAATAGGCCTAAAATCACCATGATTATTCACTCAAATCAAATAAAACACACACAATGAAAGATTTGGATTATTCCAAATTTTATTATGGTTAAAATAAAATAACCATCTTGTGATTAGGAAGTCAATATCTGATGGTACAAGCACCATCCTATTGACTATATAGATTAAATCTATTATTTTTTAAATGCTTAGGGATTATTTCAACCATCAACATGAATAAATTACATGTACCAATCTCCAATATACTTTGGATGACATAAGTTGCCATCCACCTAATCTACAACTTGCTTGGGTTCTTAAGGTACTTACAAACATATAGTAATACTAGTGCACCTTTTTTAAATACCTTGTCCATGATGTGTTTATCATTTCATAGATACTAGTGCACATTTTCTATTTGTTGGCTCCACCATGCTTAGGTATGTGTCTTATCCAAGCACTCTAAGTCTTCCAGGCATGTGATCAAAGAATATTGGTCATCTAATTGACTAATATACATGATTAAAAATAAAGGCACTATGAATTCCATGTGTAAATATCCTCTATAACAAACACTAGTTGAAATGGTGTAGCCATGTTCAAGCACTTGTACTTAGTGTAATAAGACCACAATACTATTGACACATGATCATCCTAAAATTTGTGACCAACATCACATATCTTTTTGAAGTATGTTCCCAATATATTATCGAATGCCTCAATGGTGACATTTACTTGGGGATGGTATGGTGTCATTTGATGGTGATTTACCATATATTTAGTTAGCAAGATCTAAATGGTTTCATTGATGAAGTGTGTGTCATGGTCACTAGTCAAGCTAAGAGGGCATCCATAATGATTGATGATATTCTCCCACATAAATCTTATTATGGTGGTGGATATATAATATTTAGCTAGTGTTACTTTGTCCCACTTGTTGAATTAATATATGGTGGCCAGAATGTATCATGCACCTATGCACCTTTTGGCAGGAGTAATAGGCCCAATAAAGTTAATGACCTATTTTTAAAATGGTAGCTCATCAAGGATGGGGATGAGAGGAATTTCATCCTAGAAATTTGTTTTTCCCATGCATTAGTATATGTCACATCCTTTGGAATAATATTTTACATCCTATAACAGAGTTGGCCTCTACAAGCCTAATTGTAGTACTTTGTGCATCATCATGTCTCTAACGTAGTGGACTCAAATAATCCCCTCATGCACCTCTTTTCATACTAAGTCCCATTAATTATATAATACACATTGGTGCATGACTTCATCTCTACTAAAATTTTATAATTCCCCACCAATGATTTTAAAATGGGAAGCACAAACTGCATCTTGTTTCTTCTCCTTAGTTGTCATGGCCTAAGGTGTAGATATGAAGGTCATAAAAGTGGTGATATCTACCATGTATTTAGGGGCATAATATAATATATAAATTTATGCATTGGGAATATCATATTTCATAGTCAATATCACATCACCAAAGTTGATACATGATAAATGGTCTGGGCCCAAGTTTTGGTTTCTAAGTTTTACTACAACATAAAATTAGAACTCTTGAAACAAAATAATAAATTGAAAAATGCACCCATGGAGAATGGGATTATTTACCAAGTAATTAAGTGCCTCATTATCAATGTATAATATGAAGGGGTTGTCTAATAAGTATTGTCAAAACTTTTTCAAAGCATAAACCATGAGAAGCACCTCACACTTAATTATGGAGTCATTCTACTTTGTATTGGTTAGTTTTCTACTTGAAAAAGAAATGGGATGATCCATTTTTCCTTTTCCAAGTTGTAAAAGAATGGTGCTAATTTCTTAAGTAGATGCATCAATGTGGATGTGGAAGAGAGTCACCTATTTAGGAAATTAAAATATTAGTGCACTTACTAGTTTGAGCTTTAAGGTTTCAAATGCATATTCTTATGTTGCATCCCAATAGAATGGGCCATCCTTTTTTAAGAGCTCTTCTAGTGGCACTACAATATATTGATGATGAAAATTATACCATCAACTAATCAACCTATTCACCTATCATGCAGGTCAAGTTACAATCATACCAGTCTAATAGTAGGGTTTTAAAGGTTCAATTATGATCCTAAAGATGTGGGATTTTTTTATATGTTTGAGGAAATCATGAATAATCTATCAAACATAACATATTCCATTGAGAATTTATAAATCCTCTTAATCAAATAATGAATCAATTTAGATATGAATTTTTAATTTATCCTAACCGATAGAGAAGGCCTATGAACTAGACAATCTCTTGAAGGAAGGAAATTTAATTTAGTAAAATAATATATTTCAAGTAATATCTCATTTCTACTTTAATATCTTGCAAGTAACTTGAAGATAATAAACTAAAAATATAATGTAAGATAGATTTGAGATAAATCAAGATAAATATATCTTCAATAAAGATAATATTTAATCATAAATTAACACAAAGAGACACAACAAATAGAAACTAACAGTCTAATTAAAGGAACACAATAAAGCAAACAACTAAGTTAAGAAAAGACAAAAAACCAGTAAACAATTAAGTAAAACTATAAAGTAAACTAAAAAATAAAAAGACTAAGGACTAAAAAAATTTAAACTAATCTAAAGAATCTAATTAACTAATCTAACAATCTAAGGAAACAATCTAAACTAGAGCTAAACCAAAATAATTTAAATCTAAGACAAAATTACAAACTATTAATCTAAAATGTAAACAAGTCTAATGTCTAATCTAAAACTTAAAATACAAATTTAATAAATTCTAAAAAGTAAACTTAAAATTATATATAAAAATAATAAATAACGAATGAAAGAAAATAATCTATTCTACAAAAAGTAAATAATCCAAGAAAATATTAAGAAAAATAGAAATAAACAAGTAACTAAAAAAATCTAAAGAAACAGAAAGAGATATGGATTAATTAAAGATTAACATCAAATAAAATAAACTATATAAAAATTAAAACCAATATTAAGTACAATAAACTTTGCAAGTCTCAAATGAGAGGGTCATCTTAGTAGAAAAGATAGATTTTATTTGAGAAACCAACATCTTTCTCTACAAGTACTTGAGAGACAACCTTTATAATCAAAATAGAATAACAAAAAGTAAAATTTTCATCATTATTCAGGTTGAATACTTGGATTATACACATAGGACTACAATAGCATTCATCAAAATATATTAGCCTTGACAAACTTTAGATAATATGTTATAAATGATGATATAAAAATTGGATATACCTATACTACCTATGTAATTACTCAACCATCAGAGAAAGTACCATTGGGTCTATCTACAAAAGTCATGTTATCTTAGAGAAGTTGCATGGAAAAAAGAAAGAGAGAGATGAATGGTTGACTTCACAAATGTATAAGTCTTCAATAGCTATATTTTTTCTCTCTTTAAATGAATCCTTGATCTTCTTTTATGCTTAAAAACTTAGTTTGAAAGAAGTTACAAATAAATTTAGTTAGTTATTAGTTTAATTTAACTAATTGACTTTGAAAGTAAATTAATTATAAATAGTTATTAGTGAAGGATATGTTTAATTAAGACTTTAAAAGTCTCAATGGATCAATTTTTAGAATATAGAATGGGTACTATATAATAGGTGGGAACCTCTATCAATTAATAATAAAATAAAATATCATATATCAATAAAAATAGATAAATCAAATATTATAAAATTCATATTTATATCAACCATAATGTATATTTCCAAAAATTAACTTAATCATATATATATATATATATATATATATATATATATATATATATATATATCAAAAAAAAAAGTCTACTATACTTTTCCAAAATCTTATCCAAAAATATCATAATCTGAAAGTTTATGTATCAAAATTGAAAGTATATAATTCTTCCATCTAAAAGTTCAATTGAAAATAAACATTCATCTTGCTAACATCCAAAAATCATCAAAATCTGACAACACTTCAATCACTGATGTGACTTGTTCATTAACACATTCATTATATTCCATTTTAGTTATTGGAAACTGCACCAACTTCATTCCAAAATATCTTGTATTGTCATCAATTTATACCTTGATCCATTTGATCACTCTGACTTCAACTAGTGAATCTATATCATTCTGACTACCTAACCTTTTATCTAAAGTAAAAGGGTGAATCTCAAGAGTATGTTTTCTTCTAACTGAAATAGGTTTATCCAAACTTATATTCTTACATCCCAAAATAGCCTCCCTTTGAGGAGATGAAGGATCATTAGAAAATAAAGGAAAAGTAAGCTTAACAAAGTTTTTGGCATGGTTTGTTTCAATGTTAAGCTAAGTAGTTCCATGAATAAGTTCTACTTCAACATTAGGTTAATATTTTTTGAAGTGGATGATTGGATAGGTAAGTGATGCAGATTTCTTTGCAAATGGTGTGAGGAACTGCTATTAGGAGTCTAACACTAAACCTACATCCATGAAATCCCCTGTTTCCCCTATTATTGGTTAGATTGAAAGGCAAGTTATTCAAAATGTTCTAAAACTCAGGATCTATTGTATCAAAATGGATGGACACCCTAGCACCCCTATGAAATCTAGTGTTGAATTTTTTAGCTCAAAAACAACCCCTTGTAAAATTTCTATTTGTGTTATGTTGGTTTACATTATCTAAATTTTGACTCCACCCATGATTATCATGACTTATACTCGACTTGAGCTGATCCCATCAAGACATCTTAACTACAATCTAGAAATCAACATGTACATATTCAAAATAAAAATAAACTATATCTCATACACAATCATTATCAACAAATTATCTTAACTAAATTGTTCCAAGTGTATCAAACAATATTATAGTAATTTATTTTAATTTAATTGAAATATACCTTAAACCAATTGAAATCTCAAAAATAAATTTATAATCTCATAATTTTATTTCACAAATATTATGATATCTCTTCATGAATTTTGTATCTTCATCATATATCAAAATGAAGCAGCATAGAATTCTCAAATACTGAAACCCTAAACAAGTATATTCTACCTAAATTATAAATCAATATTTGAAAACCATCTAAAATGAAATTGAGCTAATTATCAAAACTAAAAGTAACATTTCCATAAAACTTATCAATGAAAAATATTTCTCAGAGACCATATATATTTTCAAATGTCATAAGTTCAAATAAAATTTGATAATATGAACCTTTCATTGTCATATCTCAACTAAAAAATCAACTTTATAAAGTTTGGAAATATAACTAATATACTGTCCAAAACCTCAAAATGAAACCCTAATCTCTTTTAACAAATATATTTTGTTCAAACTTCTTTGTCACTATTTATGTATTTCCAAAATTTTAACAAAAAATAAAACACCTATCTCAATTTTCAAATCACTATTATTTCAAGATTTATATTCAAAACAAACCCCAGAACTTCAAGATTGAGATGCAAAACTAGAAATATTTTCTTTATCTTATTTATAAATCAACCTATTATATTTTCAATTGTAGATTATCCTTCAAAGTGAAATTTTGAATATGAAATTGATACTTGAAGTTATTTCCTTAACACACCAAAATATAAATTCACATTTATATTTTACACCATTTAAAACAACTTTATATATCATGGTTGACCAACAACCATTAATCACTTTATCATCAAAATAGAAACCAAGACTTCAAATATTTTGTTATCAATTTTTTTTTTTCAATAGACCGAGAAGCACACTGCGCATTTTATCATAATCAAACATAAGAAACTTTTGTTATAAAATACTAAGATTCCTAATCATCCAAAAAAACACTCAAAACTCAAATATAAGATTTAAATATTGAAAAAAGTTTCATTATTTCAAAATCTAACCCAATATCTCTTCAAAACATTCATTCAATATTCCCTTCAAAAATTAAGTTTTGAAACGTATACTATAGATAGTCACAACTAAAAACTATATTCACATATCAAACAAGTCTCTTATCAAAATTTGTGAAAAACCATATATTCATCTATACCCTTTAGAATATTCATGATGAACATATGAAACCTTTGAAAACATGAATATATTTGAAAAATAAAATGGAACATATTTATGAATATATATTCTAAGAACCAACATGCAAAGTTTATTTTCCAAAAACCAAGTTCGAACCCAAAATAAAACACAACTCCTAAGAAAATTTTATATTATTTCAAAGTTCCATAGATTATATTTCCACACCATAACATGCATGATTTATTTAAAAAATAGCATTAATACTAAAAATGACATGTTAAAGCATCATATATATTATATAACCCATAAACAATCAATACTAACTGAACATTCTCATATTCTAAAATCTCATGCTCAAATGATAAGGCCATTTTTTATCATTCCACTCTGAGAAATATCAAAAACTAAATCTATTCACTTCAAAATTTTATGTAAGAAATGAGGTATTCAACCATCAACTGATCATTTAACTTCATGCATAAACCATTAATCATATGTAGACCTAAGTCTATCTTTTCCATGCAACCATAAAATTGTTTGAAAAAATAATAAAAACCATTCTTAAACCTTTTAAAACCACCAACTTATACCCTTTGAAAACTATGCCATCAAAACATAGACTTAGCTAATAAATTCAAAATCACCAAGGTTAGATAACTATATTATTTCAAAACTTAGGAGTAATGATCTTAGGTTAGAACCTTAGGATAACATAAGTCTAGAAACCATTAGGCCTTTTAAATGGAATGACCATAGTACCTTAGAATTTAGGCTGGATAGTTATTAAATTAGGAATTTTAACCAAATAAGGACATCATATTTATAACCTTAGGATCCTTTGATCATATCAAATCAACTTCAAAACATTTTAAAATATTCAAATGTTAATTATACCATAAGAAATGAATACAAGTCATGAATCCATAAAACAATCATATTTAACTTTCAAAATGAAGCTAATATAAATAAAATGATGTATTTGATTTATTTATTCATAAATTTCATTTTTTTTTTCAAATTACAAAAATTATGACTGATCCACTTGAATATATTTCAAAATGAACTAAGAAATAATTTATTGTAACCAATTCATAAACCATTCTTATTTGGTCCAAACAAGCTTTATATTGCTAATGAAAATGAAAATAACACAAAAGCCACCACAAAATACTCATACTAACAAATGAAATATGATCTAAACTTTATACCGTACTCAATTAAAAATATTTTTATATCTAAATCATTATAGCAATTGTAATGCTTTTAACCATTAAAAAGTATCACTATTTTAAACTAAAAGTGTTAAATTGTAATCAGATCATGAACCAAAAAGTAAAATGACTGATTGTAACTATCTCAAAAATAATGACATACATGTGCATATTTTATTCATTTATCCATTTATGTTCTTTGAGCCCACTTAAAGATAAAAATGAATTCATAAACCAATAATTATCAATTCTTAATTCAAACATGCATCCAAATACACTACTAATTGACTGGGTCCCTGACATGGTTTTAAATTTTATGACTAAATCATCTCTTTGGTAGAGATGTTTAGCTTAGAAAAATTTAGGGGGGTGTGAAAAATAAGTATAACACTAGCAACCTTGCTAGGTAGTTTTGAGTAATGAAATTATGTAGCAAAAAAATTGCCTATTGATAAAAACATAATATTGAGAAGTGATCCATGAAAATCATTTCTCAATTACCTATATGAGAACCCCTTTATTAATGAATTTTAGTAAGGGATGAATTATTTAGCTAGTGTGGCATGAAGAAAGGGAATGATATAGTAGGAAAGTTCAAGCTAGATGCATAATATAATATAAATGCCTTAAGTATAAAATATAAAAATTAAATAATACATGAACAACTAAATACATATCAACATATATTTTTCATGTATAATAAAAATTAAATTTATGAAGCGTAATATCTAAAAATAATTGATACTTACAGTAAAATTTTGCAACATCCTTGCATTCTTCTTTTATAAGGTGAAAATTCTCCATTTGTAACACTCATTGATCCATTTTAAAAAGTAAAGTAGATAAAGACAAATGGTAAACCCAATAAAAACAATAAATAAAAGAAGCACAAACCAAAAAAATAAAATAAAATAAATAAACAAACAAAATTGAAAGTAGATAATCATGAAATAATTTCAAATGATGGTCATTAAATGAGTAATGCAACCAATTTCCTTCAAGTTATTTTAAATGAAAAACATTATTTATAAGTACAGTAGTAATTTTATAAGGACCAATCCATAATGAATTAAATTTTTGATGTTTACTAAGATCTTTGTGTTCTTTATCCCAATACAAAACTAAATCACCAATTTTAAACTTTTTATTAGACAGCTTTTAATCAAAATATTTTGTTAAATTTTTCTTAGTTTTTTCTTATTTCTATAATGTTGTGGCTTTAGATTCATCAAGGGCTACTAAATCATGAAATTTTTATTCAATTAAATTTATATCTTTAGCAACATATTGTAAAGAATTTGTAGCTAAAGAAATTTGAAGTTTTATTGGTAAGGTGGCCTCAAATCTATATGCTAACATAGAAGGTGAATAACTAGTTTCTACCATAACAATAGTTCTATCAACGCATAAAGCTTCAAAAAATTTAAGGTAAAAATTTATTTTATTATCGCACACTAATTTATTCATGATTGTAATCATATTCTTATTCATTGACTCAGCTTGATCATTACCTTGTAGGTATTATTTGGATGAATGACTAGATATAATGTAATACTTTTCCAAAAATTCTATAAATTAATTTGAAATAAACTAAGGTCCATTATCAAAAATTATTTTTTAAAGAACTCCAAATCTAGAGAAAATTTTATTTTCTAAAAAAAAATATTACTTCACCTATTATAAAACTTTTAAGTGCTTTAGTTTCAGGCCATTTAGTGAAATAATCTATGGTTGTTAAAATTTACTTATGACCAACAGATGAAGGTAGGTGTATATCTAAAATAAAGTCAATACTCCATTTTATACAAATTTTTTTAGGTAAAATAAAATTTAAAGGCATTGCAGGAAACTTATCTCTACCAACAAATAATTGTTATGACATACAAGAATGAACTAACTTATAAGCATCCTAAAATAGAGTAGGCCAATAATATCATGATCTTAATATCTTATAAGTAGTATTTTTTTTAGCATAATGACCACCATAATTTCTTTCATGACAACCTCTAATAACCCTTTTTATTTGATCATGTGTAAGACATCTCAATAAAACTCCATCTCTATTTTGATAAAACAAAAAAAATCTAACAAATAAAAATTTTAAAATTTTAAATGTAACATCTTTTGTTTTTATCAAAATTAATAAGACTGGCCTGATTTTAAAATAATAAACTAAGTCATGGTACCAATCATCTTCAGTCAATGAACAATCTCATTCATTCATCTCAAGACCAAACTTAATTTTTTTATAAAAATCAACAATCTTCATGGTCTTTAAATGAGGATTTGCATTTAACTTATCATTAATTGATAAAACTAAAATATTATTATCTAAAGAAACATTTTTAGCTAAATGTTTTGATAATTCATTACATTTAATCATTTTTTATGTTTCAAATTCAAGATCAAACTCTTAAATACATAAAATCCACTTAGAAATCCTTCCTTGAATGGTTTGTTGTTTTAAAAGATAAGAAAAAATAGGTACATTAGATCTCACAAAAAATTTGTTTCCCATAAATAAATAATGAAATTTAATCAAAGAGAAAACTATCTAGTTTTTGCATAAGAGGGTATCTAGTTTCTGTACCTTTTAAAACTTAACTCATTTAATCAATTGGTTTTTATTCATTATTTTCAAATTCTTGAGTGATTACAACTTTAATGTCTTTTTTGGTAGCATTAAGATAAATAATGAATCCTTTCTTTCAATTAGGTTTAGCAAGCACTAGAGCACTTACAATGACATTTTTAACATTATTAAAACCTAAATCAATACCCTCATTCTAAGTGTAAATTTTATCTTTCTTAAGTAATAATTTTAAAAGATTAGACTTATCAAAAAAATCTGATATGAATTTCCTAACAAATTTTATTTTGCCAAAGAAAGACCTTAAGTTATATTGGTCTTTGGGAGGAGGTAATTCTTTAATTGCATTAACATGCTCAGGATTTAATGAAATACCATCATTTTAAATAATATGTCCTAATAAGTTACCTTTGATAACACCAAAAACTAATTTTTTTGGATTCAAAGAAATACCATACTTTTTACATCTTGTGAAAACTTCATCAAGATGATCTAAATGTTTTTTTTAAAATAATGAATGGTGAGATCATCTAAATAAAATTGAATAATAATGTCAATCAAATCATTAAAATCAATATGAATATCTATTCCAATTGTATATTCTACATTCATTAATCCAAAAGGCATCCTATTATAATTAAAAGTTTCTTTATGAGTAGTAAAAGTAGTTTTGTGTCTATCTTCAAGATTTACAAAAATTTGATTATAACTAAAAAATACATCTAATAAAGACATTATTTTTTATCCTATAACATATTATAAAATTTGATCTATACTTGGTAAATGAAAATTATCTTTAACACTACCTTTATTCAAATCTTTAAAATCAACACATAATCTAATGTCATCATTTTTCTTCCTAATCAACACTAAATTAGCTATCCATTTAGAATATGTTATAGGGAAAATAACACCAACATCAATAATCTTATCTATCTCTTTGTTAATGGTGTCCTCTAACAAAAGGCTAATTCTTCATATTTTTTTGTCTTAAAAGTTTGATACCACAATTTATAGGTATGTCATGTTTAATAATATTAATTCATAACCTTTAAGATCTTTATATGTCCAAAAAATATATCAATGAATTCTTTGAATAACTTAATGAATTTAACTTTCTCACTTGTAGTAACTTGAACTCCTAAATAAACATATTTTGGATCCTCTTTGATACCTTAATTAATAGTAATAGTCTCACTTATGATTATCCTAGAAAGCTCTTCCATTCTAAAAATTTTGGGCTAATCATTAGGCATAAAAATAGATTCTAAACTTACCAAACTAGCAGGTAATTTATTAGTACTTAATTGAAAATAATATTCACAATTTAGTACATAATCATCATGATAAAAAAAATACCATTAATGAAAGAATATATGTGCTCATCATAACTAAAAATAGGCCAACTATCATTCAATTCAAGAATTTTAAGACATAAAATTTTGGCATAAATTTTTTTGTAGTAAGTTCACTCTCACTTAGAGTTAGATTAGATGCGAAAAAACAAGTTTATCATCTCTATTATTAAATTATATAGGAATATGTGTAATATTGAAGGCCTCAAAATTTTCAAATAATGACTAGACCTTTTGTGTATAATGATGTAGACAAGTTTGATTATTTTTGTAAATTTTTCAAACTTGTCTAATAACTAATTTAGAATATCCAAAGACTTATAAATGCTTAATGTTGAGTTATATGGCTTTTTACAATCTTAAACATAATGCTTCAAGTTATATAGAATTATTTGTGTTTTCAAATGATAATTTATAATCATAATGTAAAATGTTATCAATAAAAGAAATTAGATAAATTTTAGCACCATTACCTTGTTGAGAATAAGCTCCAAAATAAAGTGACCATAAAATGTTGTTTTCAAATAAGTCTTCATGTTTATTTTTTGGTTCATCTAAATTTAGTAATTTATAAGTCCCAATTCTAATCTCAACATAAAAAATAGTATAATAAGTAGATAAGTCAATAGGTGAACTAGACCAATCTTATCTTTTTATGAAAGCAACTTTGTTATTATCAAGAACCCATTTAATATATTTTCTAACAAATATACTAGTTTTTTTTTACCAATCTCTTCCTAGAAACATATCATAATTATTAGGAATATATAAAAATTAGACATTAGTCATACATCTAATTATTTCATCTTGAGAAATCTTAATGACTACATCATGAAACTTACCACAACTTTGAGTTTGTCTAGAATTAAATCTAATAAGTTTCCTATTATTAGTTTCATAAGATATACCTAACTGATGTGTAATGTATTTAGGCATAATATTCTTATAAGCACATGTATCTAATATATAATTATATATCACTTTATTATAAATTTTAACCATAAAATAAAAAATAGGTATATAATCTATAGGAGGATCATAATTTTGAACACAAATAGTTGATTTCTCATTACTACCTTCTTCTTGTAAGCCTATATTAGTTTTAGAATT
Organism: Torreya grandis; assembly: GCA_037957365.1. Classification (NCBI taxonomy): domain Eukaryota; kingdom Viridiplantae; phylum Streptophyta; class Pinopsida; order Cupressales; family Taxaceae; genus Torreya; species Torreya grandis. The sequence goes on along the minus strand of JARHVA010006186.1, from coordinate 91,281 downwards.
CTTAATAGCTTCATTGATTTTATCTAGCTAACCTAGAAGGCTGGCTACTTGAATTAATGAGAATCTATCTTTGAGTGTAGAAAAATAATTTATTATATTTTAATTTTTAACATCTATTTATATAAAAAAAATAGGCTTATAATGTTTATATTGACTATTATTATAACCAATTGATAAAGGATTATTTTGAGCAACATTATTCTCAACTATTTTTCCTTTATCATTAGAAGAATTATTATTATTTTTGGTTTTATTGTTTCTAGAACTATAATATATATTTATAGTATTCACAACATAAGCATTCTCATTTTTTGATGGATCATCATAAGTGTTTATATTGTTTTTTAGATATTTAGATATTATATCTTTTCCTTGAAAGAAATTTTTAATTGTATGAATAACAACACATGAATCTAGATCATGATCCAATTCACACACAATACAGTAATAAGTAATTTCTATTTTTTCATTCTTATTTCTATTTAACAAAGAAGGTTTATCATTAAGCTATCTTTCAACATCGACCAACTTATTACCTAGACTTTGAATGACTTCTAAAAAATTTAGATTATCTAAATTTAAACATATAAAAGATCTGTATTTAAACCTAATACATCTAAGTTTCTTTTTATATTCAATATAGAATATTATAGTTTCATAATATTTTATAATATCCCTATATTATAAATCCATTTTATATTTTAAATGTAAAACACCACAAAAATAGAGTATAGATAACTTCTTAGAAGGTCTAAGATCACATGGAATATTTTAATGCAACTTAGTGAACCTAGTGATAAAATGATAAAAGGTCTCACCTTGAACAAGAGATAAGTTCAAAAGATCATTTACTAGTTCAAAGTCTTCTTTAACTTTCACAAAAGATAACTCTAACCAATCTTTAATGTCTTTTTAAGTACTGATAACCTTGGTAGGCAAACTAATAAATGCTTGGTAAGATTTTTCTTCAAGTGTTTGAAAAAAAACACTTAAGTAATTTTTTTCATTCATTATACCAAGATTATAACAAACTAACCTTAATTCTTCTAAATTATCTTCCCAATATTCTCCAATATCATTAAAAACTTTGATATATTTAATCCCTTTAAGGAGGGTAACTTTCCAGGATAGTTTCTAACATTAATTTGATTTATATAAATCCATGGAGTTGTAGCTATTTTAGATTTATAAATTATGTAATTGTGATGTCATGAAGGTACCTAGGTGAGTGGATGAAGTGCCTTGATAGTCTAAGTGACAATGACAAAGTGTGTAATGTGCTTATCCTAGTATGCATTGAAGGAGGCTTGGTTGATCTCTAATTTTGGCATGGTTAGAGATGTTCAAAGTTGAGTATGGTGATTTGAGAATGTTCAATAGTTATATTAGAGGTATTATATTTTTTGAGTGCTTATGTTCATTAGTTTATTTCATCTAGTTTATCATTATTTTCATCTAGACATTTTGGGTCTAGTGGTAGAAAATATGAGTAGGTAGTTTGTTGATGTCACCATTGCTATGTGTAAATGAGTTAGGGGGAGTTGGCCATATGGTTGTGATAAAATTTGTGCCTAGTTTCTATGTGATAAATTTTAATTCATGCAATAAAGTGAAACATAATATATGTAAGTTCAAAGTTGGGCTCCCATGCAATTTGACAGTGTTTCCCATACTTAGCCAAATTTATAATGTAGCTAGAAAAATTGAGTAGGCATTTTGATGTTATTATATTTCACATGTGTGAAAGTGAGATGATAAAATGATCATACAGGTTATTTAGTTTTATACCTATTTACTTTTCACTAATTTTTAGGTCATGAGATGAAGCACATCAAAAGATATGTATGTGCAAAGTTGGTCTTCTAGACAGTTCTTGACATAGTTGGCTCTATGGAAGAAAAAATCAAAGTGAGAAGATTAATGGAATTATATATCACATGAACAAGGCTTTCAAGAGTATATTTACATATTGTTATATTATACTATGTGATGAAACCATACGACCCAAATTTTAGATCATGTGAGTGATCGAGGTAAAAGATATGACTGTACAAAGTTGGCCTTCTAGGCATATAATAAATGGTCCTCATACTTAGTCATTTTTGCATGACATTAAAGATCAAGACCAGATAGAGATCCAATAGTTTATAGGAGTCCATATATATTTATGGTGCATAGTAATTTCAATGGGTCAAAGTGTTCATTGGTTAACAAAGTTAAAGATCAAGCTTCTTATAAAAGGATCAATGGAGCATGTTCATTCCAAGATGTAAGGAAGTAGTGAAATGAAGACAAGTGTTTAAATTTTAACATCAAGTAGAGATAAAGATCAAGCTTCTTCCAAGATATAAAATTGATTAGGTGTTTGTATAGATATATATCAATGGTGTGCATTGAGTGAGATGATTTCAAAGTTTCCAATGTTTAGCAAAGATAAAGATTGAGCTACATACAAGAGATATATGGTGTGCATTGAGTCAATATTATAATATTGCACAATGAGGTCAACTATTCAACGTTGAACATTTAGGAAGTGGTGGACTATGAATTAAATTTTGAATAATATTGATGGTTAATTTTTAATCTAAATACATGAGGGCATGAGATGAAATCAAAGTGACTAAAGTTTAATTATGACCATTTGGATTTTAATATTTGAATTTTGTAAAGGGAAAAACTAGTGCTCTGTATTTTGTCCATAACTTTTGATCTAGGCATAACTTTCTCATGGTGTTAAAAGATAATATATAAAGGACTCTAAAGTACATCCATAAATATGTATTTTAAGATATAAAGTGTGTAAAATAAAAGTTATGAAGGTTAATTTGACTATGTATTCATGTATACTATACAAGTAACCTGAGAAGGGTAATTAAGATTGTGTTGATGAGGTTTTGATGTCTCATGTTAACTTTTATATTGGAGAATTTTTTCCACTACATGAGGATGTTAAATGACCATTACGAAGGTTTGACCAATAATATCCAATATGAACAAAGGTTTAGAAGTCAACTATGTTTTTTCATAATGGTTGTATGTACAAAGAGGTATTTGAGCTAATTAGTGGTTAATATAAGTGTGCTATAATGGATTTTAGCACTTAAATAGGACCTATAGATCATGTGGCATGGGTTATTGAGTTCTAAATTATTATTATCATCTTATCTTTCTTGATGAAGTGTTAAATGGGTGAATATGTCTCCATGAGACCTATAATAGCTACAAGGGCCTAATTGAAAGGTCTAGTTACTTAAGGATAACCCATAGATGCTATGGCCAACCTATGAAGATTGTTTTAAGACATGTCTTGATGTGAGAGATGAATTAAGGGTTAATAAATGCCAAATGTCTGACCAAGGAATTGATAATCATGTATGCTCTATAAATAATGAAACTAAATATGATGGTTTATAGATTTGGGAGAGGCTACGATATGAGGTTTAGAGTGAAGTGTTGAAAGGTGAAGGAGAGTAAGTGTTCTTAATGGATAATTTTTTGAGTAGATTATATTAAGGTCTGTATATATGACCATTTGGTCATGTTGTCATTATGGTGATAGAGTTTTTATTGAGAAGGTGAAGGGTCATAATCAAAGATCCATCATCAAGTGTTGAAGACATTAGTTCAAAGGTGGAGTAGTTCAAAGGTGTTGTTGTGGCTTCTCAACATCTAGGGGGTTGCAGCCTCCTAGCGAGGTGGAACTTGCTAAAGGTCTAATTATTGTGACTACTCAGCTAGATAGGTATAGAAGCTCCTTATGGGATTGTAGTCTAAATAAAATAAGGGATGGTAGTTTTTTTATCACATATTTTTGGTCTTAATTAGTTCTTATTATTATAGGATAGTAGTCCAATTGTAGGTTCTAGTGGGTTTTCTCCCCCAAGATGGTTTCCCACATATGTCATATGTTACATGCTTGATATTGGATTATCTCTCTTGTTAATTATTGTGAATGATGAGTATGCTTCATGAATGCTTATGGTAGTTTATTAAGAGTTTTGAAATGATTTAAATTTAAGTTAGAATATCTAAGGCTCACTGATTCACCCCTGTTCTCAATGATTTTACCTCTAAAAATAACTATTTATTGTTCATCTTCATCTTCACCTTTAGTGAGATGATCATGATCTATATTATTTTTTAATCCATGAATCAGATCATATAAGCTCTCTTTTGATTTTTCTTGATTTTCCATTGGAAGTTTCAATAGTTTCTACCTAAATAAATTGCTTATCTTGAACTTGATTTAATTGATTTAATTATAGAGTAACAAGTTCAAAAGGTAAAACAAAATCATCAAATAGAAAAGAATAAAAAATAAAACAAGTTCTAGGCCTAGGATTCACAACTAAAAATCTATCTCTATATTCTCAAATTCTTCTATTTATATTAATAATGTCTTGTTGAGTCTCACAAATAAGATTTGAATACCAATCTATCTCAAATTCTACTATTTATTCTTATTAATTTAGGTCTTGAATGACTTACTAAAGTTTTTAAATATGATTATACCATGCATAACATGTTTTGTTAAAAGCAACATCAACTTGATCATCCACAATATCAATTCTAGGTTGGATAATAGGAGGTTATTGTCTTCCAAGTACCATGAGCAAGAAGAGAATACAACATAAAATAGATTATATTTATGAATGAATCCATAGCGGAGTCACCAAATTTGTTAATAGTGAAAATTGTACCATCAACTAATCAACCCTTTAACATATCACAAAGGTCAAGCTGGAATTGTACTAATCTAATACTAGGACTCTAAAGGTTCAATTATGTTCCTAAAGATGCGGGGTTTTTTATATGTTCTATAAAATCATAAATAAGCTATAAAATATAACATATTCCATTGAAATTTTAGAAATTCTTTAATCAAATAATGAATCAATTTAGATATGCATATATAATCTATCCTATCTGATAGAGAAGGCCTATGAACTAGACAATCTCTTGAAGGAAAGAAATTTGATTGAATAAAATAATATATTTCAAGTAATATCTAATTTCTATTGTAATATCTTCCAATTACCTTCAATATAATAAACCATAAATATAAATTAAGATAGATTTGAGATAAATCAAGATAAATATATCTTCAATCAAAACAATATTCAAGTATAAATTAACACAGAGAGACATACTAAATAGTATCCAATAATCTAATTAAAGGAACACAATAAAGCAAAAAACTAAGTTAAGAAAATATAAAAAACTAGTAAATAATTAAGGAAAACTATAAAGTAAACTAAAAAGGAAAAATACTAAGGATTAAAGTAGTTAAACTAATCTAAAGAATCTAATTAGTTAATCTAATAATATAAGGAAACAATCTAAACTAGATCTAAACCTAAATAATCTAAATCTACGACAAACTATTAATCTAGAATGTAAGCAAGTCTAATATCTAATCTAAAACTAAAAATACAAATTTAATAAAGTCTAAAAATTAAACGTAAAACTATATTTAAAAATAAGAAAGAACTAACTAAAGAAAATATACTATTCTAAAGAAAGTAAATAATCTGAGAAAATAGCTTAAGAAAAACAAAAACAAATAATTAAACTAAAAAAATCTAAATAAATATAAAGAGATAGAAATTAATTAAAGATTAAACTAAAACAAAATAACTATATAAAAATTAAAACTAATATAAAGTAAAATAAACTTTGTGAGTCTCAAAAGAAAGAGTCATCTTAGTAGAAGAGAAAGATTTTATTTGATAAATCAACATATTTATTTATAAATACTTGAGAGACAACATTTACAATCAAAATAGATCAATGAAATGTCGTAAAAATTTATGTTTTTATCATTATTCAGGTTGAATACTTAGATTCTACACATAGGACTACAATAATAATCATAAAAATATATTAGAATTGACAAATTTTAGATAATATATTATAAATGATGATATAAAAACTAGATATACCTACATTGCCTAAGCAATTACTTAACCATCAAATAAAGTACCATTGGGTCTATCTATAAAAGTCATTCTATCTCAGAAAAGTTTCATAGAAAAGAGAGTGATGAATGATTGACTTCATAAATGTATAAGTATTCAATACATGTGTTATTCCTCTCTTCAAATGAATATTTGATCTCCTTTTATACTTCAAAACTTGGTTTTAAATAAGTTACAACTAACCTTAGTTATTAGTCTAATTTAACTAATTGAATTTGAAAGTCAATTAATTATAAATAGTTATTAGTTAAGGATATGTTTAATTAAGACTTTAAAATTCTTAATGGATCAAGTTTTTTATTATAGACTGGGTACTATCTAATGGGTGAGGACCCCTATCAATTAATAATAAAATAGAATAACATATATCAATAAAAATAGATAAATCAAATTTTATTAAATTCATATTTATATTAACCATAATGCATATTTCCAAAAATTAACTTAAGCATATATATAAAATAAAATTTTACTTTACTTTTCCAAAATACTATCCAAAAATATCAAAATCTGAAAATTCATGTATCAAAACTAAAAGTATATAATTATGCAATTTAAAAGTTCAAATAAAAATAAAAGTTCATCCTACTGACATCCAAAAATCATCATAATCTAACAACACTTCAATCACTGGCTTTCCTTGTTCATTAACACATTCATTATATTCCATTTTATTTCTTAAAAATTACACCAACTTCATTTCAGAATCACTTGTATTGTCATCAATTTATAGCTTTATCTGTTTGAGCACTCTAACTTCAGCTAGTGAATCTATATCATTCTGACTACTTGAATTTTTATCTGAATTGAAAGGGTGAATCTCAAGAGTACATTTTATACCAACTAAAATGGGTTTCTCCAAACTTAGCTTCCTACATCCCAAAAAAGGCTTCATTTGAAAAGATGAAGGCTCATTAGAAACTGAAGGCAAAGTAAGGTTAAAGTTTTTGGCATGGGTTGTTTTAATCTCAAGCTGAGTTGTTCCATGAATAGGTTATGTTTCATCAATAGGCTGAACTCTTTCTAGAGTGGGTGACTGGATAGGTAAGTGATATGGATTGATTTGTAAATGGTGTGAGGAACTATTGTTAGAAGGAGTCCTAGCACCAAATACATCTATGAAATCCCCTATTTTCCCTATTGTTGGTTGTATTAAAAGGCAAGTTGTTCAAAACATTTCAAAACTCTAGATATGTTACATCAAAATGGATGGACATCTTAGCACCCTTACGAAATATAGGGTTGAATCTCCTATCTCTAAAATTACCCCTTAGAAAATTTATATTTGGGTTCTACTGGTTTACAGTATTTTAATTTTGACTCCACCCTTTATTATCAAGACTTCTACTTGACTCGGGCTGATCACATTCAAACATCTTAAATACAATCTAAAAATCAACATGTACATATTCAAAATGAAAATCAACTATATTTCAAACACAATCATTATCAACAAAATCTCTAAATTGAATTATACCAAGTGTAGTAAATAATATTATAATATTTTATTTTAATTTCTTCAAAATATCCCTTAAACTAATTGAAATCTCAAAAATAAAATTATAATATCATAATTTTATTTCACAAATATTCTAATATCTCTTCATGAATTTTCTATCTTCATCATTTATCAAAATGAAGAAGAACAAACTTCTCAAATACTAAAACCCTTAACAAGAATATTCTACCTGAATTTTAAATCACTGTTTAAAAACCATTTAAAATTAAACTGAGCTGATTCTCAAAACTAAAAGTAATATTTGCATAAAAATTATTAATGAGAAATATTTCTTGGAGACTATTTATCTTTACAAATGTCATAAGTTCAAATAAAATTTGAAAATATAAACCTTTCATTGTCATATCTCAACTAAAAAATCAAATTTATAAATTTTGGAAATATAAATGATATACTATCCAAAACATTATAATAAAACCCTAATCTCTTTTCACAAATATATTATATTCAAACTTCTTTATCATTATTTATGTATTTCCAAAATTTGAACAAAAACTTAGAACACCTATCTTAGTTTTCAAATCATTATTATGTGGAGATTTATTTTCAAAACAAACCCCAGAACTTCAAGACTAAGATGCAAAATGAGACATACTTTCATTATCTTATCTGGAAATCAACTGATTTTATTTTCAACTATAGATTATCCTTTAATGCAAAAATTTGAATCTAAAATTGATACTTGAGGTTATGTCCTCAACACACCAAAATATAAATTAACATTTATATTTTCAACCATTTCAAATGACTTTCTATATCATGGCTGACCAACAACCATTAATCACTTTATCATCAAAATATAAACCAAGACATCAATTTTTTTGTTATCAAACAAAAATTTTACAACAGACAGAGAAACACACTATGCATTTTATCATAATCAAACATAAGAAATTTTTGTTCTTAAATATTGAGATTCCTAACCATCCAACAAACACTTGAAACTCAAATATGAGATGTAAATCAAGAAAAAAAATTCATCCTTTGAAAATCCACCCCAATATCTCTTCAAAACTTTCATGCAAATATTCCCTTCAAAAATAATGTTTCAAAACTTATACTGTAGAAAGTCACAATTGAAAACTATATTCACATATCGAACAAGTCTTATCAAAATTTATGAAAAACCATATATTCATCTATACCCTTTAGAATATTCATGATGAATATATGAACCCTTCAAAACCATGAATATATTCAAAAAATAAAACTAGACATATTTAAGAATATATATTCACATAACCAACATGCATCGTTTATTTTCAAAAAACCAAGTTCTAATCCAAAACAAAACACAACTTTTGAGAAACTTTTCTATTATTTCAAATTTCCATAGGTTATGTTTCCACACCATATCATTCATGATTTTTTTAATACTATCATTGATACTAAAAATGACATGCTAAGCATCATATCTACTATTTAACCCATAAACAATCAATACTAACTGAACATTCTCATATTCTCAAATCCCATGCTCAAATGATAAGGCCATTTTGTTATCATTATAATATAAGAAATACCAAAAACTAAATCTATTCACTTCAAAATTTCATGCAAGAAGTGAGATATTCAAACATTAACTGATCATTTAACTTCATTCATAAACTATTAATCACATGCAGACCTAAGTCTATCTTTTCCATACAACCATAAAACTATTTTAAACAACAAGAAAAACCATTCCTAAAATTCATTTCTTCTACTCAAGACATACTTGGATATGATTTCTTGTAATTTTCCATTTGAAATCTTTCTCTGCAACTCAAGAATCCAAACTAATAGAGTTTCCCTTCCATAAACAAGCTTCGAGAATGACCAAAATAATGAAAAATAAGACAATTTGTAATGCAATCTCCCATCATAACCATCTTGTCTAGGTGTCTACCTTTAATTGGCTTATTTGAATCAAGGGTATACTTATTAATTCTTCCAATTGAGCTAGTGAAATAATCAAACTTAGCATTAACCAAATTTCTTAATAAACTCTTACTAACATCCACCATTTGAGGCATATACGCCTCGTATTAACTTTTTAAACCACTAAAGATATTAGCATATCTTGAAACATCTTTGAATATGATTTACATTAACTCTTTTGACAGATCAATGTACTTTTTTGGATTATCAAATGGACTTCCAACTCAAATGCCAACTAATGAAGAAAACATTCCATTTCAAGAAAATTCGTGTCTTGAAACAAACTCACATATATTACCTTTTACAACTGCCAACTTATACCCTTTGAAAAGTATGCCATCAAAATCTAAACTTAGGTAATAAATTCAAAACCACCAAGGTCTGATAACTATATTATATCAAAACTTAGGAATAATGATATTAGGTTAGAATCTTAGGATAACATAAGTCTTGAAACCATTAGGCCTTTTAAAGGGAATTACCATATTACCTTAGAATAAAGGCTAGATAGTTTTTAAATTATGAATTTTAACAAAATAAGGACCTCATTTTTATAAACTTGGGATCCTTTGATCATATCAAATCAAATTCAAAACATTTTAACATTTTCTAATGTTAATTACACCATAAGAAATGGTGGTTAGTCATCAATTTGTAGAATAATAATATTCAACTTTTAAAATGAAGATCATATAAATCAAATGATGTATTTGATATATTTAATCATAATCTGCAATGTTTTTTTTGAATTGCAAAAAATATGACTAATCTACCTAAATATATTTCAAAATGAACTAAGAAATAATTTATTGTAACCAATTCATAAACCATTCTTATCTAGTCAAAACAAGATTCATATTTCTAATGAAAATTAAAATAACACAAAAGCCACCATAAACTGCTCATACTGACAAATGAAAACTGATCTAAACTTTATATCATGCTTAATTAAAAATATTTGTATATTTGAATCATCATAGCAATCATAATGCTTTTATCCATCAAAAATTTTCTATATTTAAAACTAAAAGTGTTGAATTGTAATTTGATCATGAACTGAAAAGCAAAATGATTGATCACAACTATCTCATAAATGATGACATGCATATGCATATTTTATTAATTTATCCATTTATGCTTTTCAAAACCACTTAAATAAAAACATAATTTCATCAACCAACCATCATAAATTCATAATTGAAACATGTATCCAAATATACTACTAATTGATCAGGACCCTGAAATAATTTTAAATTTCATGACTGAGTTATCTCTATGGTAGAAAAGTATATTTCATGACTGGGTTTCATATATTATCTATGTTCACACTAGTTTTCTAACACATCACACTTAGTTATGTTGGAATTTAGTTCCTATCTTTAATTACAAGTTTCTTGCATCTTGAATTCATGCATCATCACCATGTTTCTTGGTCTCATTATTATATTTAGCATATATTAGGATATATCCTTGATGCACATGCCATTTAACACAAATTTTATCGATCACAATAATCAAATTCATTGTCTATGTCATAAGTTATGGATTAAATACAAGTTCCTACATGTTTTAACACTTGACCATTATGATGAACATATATTTAAATATTAACCATTGATATTAAGCTTCAAACCAAGATTTGATGATCCTCATTTAATCTAGTCAAATTTAAAACACATCCATTAGATCAATATTTGAAAAGTTCAAACACTCTGCTGGATTTTTGTATACTTCTAGATATTAAATTTTCAACTTTAAAATTTGTGTATTGATCTTTCTAATCTGAGCTCCCACATGCCATTATATATTTAAAGTTACATGAACTTTACCTCTACGAGTCATTAAATATTGACGTCTTTATCTCATCTTGTTTCTTATTGAGGCTTTGGAATGAATACACTCCATCGATCTCATAAAAATATCTTGGTATTTAACTCACCTATGTCTCGTTAATTTATCTATCATTTGATCCCATTGAGTCCACTCACTCCATTAGATCTTTATTGCATGATTATCTACTCATTTTTTAATATTTTGACAAGATATATATTTATCTCTGATGAGCTCTCAATAATGTGATACTTAGAATTATCATTTGCCTTTTTCACATTACTATCATTTCTTACTATTGGGACACTTGGCATCATAGCATTGATCATTCACTATTTGAATTTGAACTACACCATAGATTTACTATTCAAGCTCTATGATTATGACACTTGTCACTAGTGCATTCACTCACAGGTGCCTTTGATATATTGATTTCACTATATGTTGTTGGATATTCAACATATAATTAAGAGCTATCCATTATATCTTATAAAAATCTCAAATATTACCTTGTATAGATTTGACTATGGGGACTATCTCAATATGCTTAGAAGGCTAACTTTGCACCTTCATATCTTTTGCTTCACTCATCCACCTATTCTAAAATTTGGACCATATAAACAAGGAATGATAATAAACAAACCAATATGCTTATTTCTTCTTTAATCCTTCACATTTTCTAGATATGATTCCATTAATATGCTCACTTATATTCTACCATAGAGCTAACTATGCTTAGAACTGTCTAGAAGGCCAACTTTGTTCTTGTATAAATTTTGATGTGATTCATTTCATGGCCTATAATTTAGTGAATAAGATCCTCTCACATAGGACATTCCATCCATATATTCATCTACTCCAAAAAACCTTCGTACATGTAAGTTATGACATCATAAAAATGCCTACTCAATTTTTATTGCCATCTACAAATTTGACAAGTATGGGAAAACACTGTCAAAATGCCTAGGAGCCCAATTTTGATCAAGAATTTTTTTTTTCACTACATAATATGAATTTAGATTTAGTTCATATAAAATAGGCACAAAAATGAAAAAAACCCATATGATCATTTTGTCCTAACACTTCCATGTGTACAAATTTTGATCTCATCAACATGCTTAATTGGTTATGCTTGTACCCTTTTTCAAATATGGCTAAGTATAGAAACTTAGTGAGTTTTATTTGAGTATCCAAATTTTCATCCCCATATATTCAACTATGATTCATTTTATGGATTCAAATTTTGTGCATAATAATTAAGGGCTAATTTGATCATAACTATATGACTAACTCCCCAAAATCATCCACACATGGTAATGGTGATGCTAGAAAACTACCTTCTTAAATTTACCTATATTATGAAGAACTATATGAATTCCACAAGCACTCCAATCATTTTTTACCTTTGATAGGGTCCTTTGTACATCCTCAAATCACCATACTTAGCCTTAAACATCAATGACATCCATGTTGACCAAATTTGACCCTACAGGTCAAATTGGGACCCCTATAGGTAAAAAATGATATTTAGAGGTTTATATGGGGTTTAATATTACATAATAAGGTGTATTATAAGTTATTTTATGTTTATATATCACATCAGCCCTGATCATTAGTCATTTTAATCTTTATGTCTTTTTAAGTCATTTTGGGGGTTAAAATAGAACATTAAATGAGTTATACAACCTCCTTAGGAAGTTTTAAGGTGAAAAAAATGTTATTTCATGTTCCATGTATCCTATTATATCTTAATGAACTGTTCATAACTTAAAATTGATAGGTTTGATAGAAGAAAAGGTAGTTTTCTTGAAAAGGGAAGAGTTTGGCACTTATACAACCCATAAGGAAGTGTGACATGTGGAATAAGGTTAGGTAATGTATATTAAACTTCCTCATACTCAAATCCACATTTTAAATTCTCTATAAATGCTAATTTTTATCTAAAACCATTCTACTCCATCTTCATCCTTCTAGACACACATAACCAGTCATCAGGTTTGTACTCAGTATGACCAACAAGAGAGTTTTTAGGAAAAATGGTCATTAGGGTGTCTTATAAACTTATCCATATTCAATTTTATGTTTAGTTTTAGAGTAATGGTGTTTTTTTCTTTATGAACCATTCATAGGAAGTTAGACTATCTAATTTGCTTGCTAATCTGTGTACCATATAAGTTTTGCCTTGGTTTGAACAAGTCCATACAACCCAAATATTGGGATTGATTATAGAGGTCTTGTAATCTACTCTCATGTGTTATCCATCCATTTTTTCAAGTTTTGAGTTTATTTGATGAGCCAATCAGCTTAGGTTTGTATATTGGTCTCATATGGGATGAAAAATAGGTTTCCAAAATTTTATGTATTTTAATGCTTTGTTAATGGTTTTAAAAGGTTTTTATAATTTAATTTCCATGTTTTCAAGGTTATATTTATTCCCTTCACCTTGAAACTTCATTCTCCAAAGAAATATTCATAGTTTATAGTCATATACCACACATATAGTTAGTCTACCCTATGGCTATCATACACAGCTAGGAAAGTGCCATTAAACAAGGGTACAAATGTATAAATGGAGTGTGGGAGATTGTTTCATGTTTTTAAACATCTTTATGTTTTCATTTGAACACATTAAGGAGAAACCAATTGACTATGAAGGTAGAATCTTTGGTATATTGCTCTAATTCATGCTCACTACCTATATACAACCCAAAAGTACATCTACAAGAGCCTCTTAGGATGACATCATGTTGAGATGGAAATGTTTGATAAGTGTTTTAATATTTCAATAATTATAGGAGTCTATTTGAATAATTGGTGAATGCTTGAATTGGTCATAAACCTTTATAGCTTGCATACTGCTCAGATTTGCTTATTGTCTTTATATATGCAAATAGCCACCTATAGGTGGTGTTAACAAAGAATTTAGGACACTTCATTGATAATTTGGATAGTATATAACTTTATTTAAGTTATACATGTTAATTATAAAACATGACATAAAGGTTTGAGGGTACCATATGGGAAAATAGACCTATAAGTTGATGAAACAAAATAATGATTGTATTCAAGGACTTAATTCCTAAGCTAAGAAAACAAAGGTCTAAGCACTTTTATCAAAAGAATACAATAGGATTTCAATGAGTTTTGAATCCTCTAAATGTTTTTGTCTTGTATTTCACACATAGGACATGAACTCTGTAAAAGGAGTGAGGAATTTAACCAATAGAAGTTGGAAGTTTGAAGGCACAAAGTTACCCACAAAGACACTAAAATCCTTCATTGACATCTACAAGATTTTGAGTCTTTGAATAACCTTGTTTTCCATGTTAGTACTATGAACTAGGAATTTGACTCAAGAGAGGTGATTAGTATTATGTTAGTCCTAAAATGAAAACAAATTGATAAACACATACTAACTAGCATACATCTCTAGGCCTAGTTACTAGGGTGAGATTAATAACAAAAAAAATGAAAAACACAACTAAAAAGTAAATAAAAACAAGAATCCATCACCTTCCTTGGATGCTTCAAATTCTTGTTATAGTGGGTTGCTTGGCTTGTGCTCATGAAGTCTTCATCAAAGAAGGCTTGGCTATCTCTTTGGCACTTTATGGCTTTGGCTTGGTTTGGCTCAATATTTTGGCATCATAACTTTGGCATGTGAGATCTCTTGGAATCAATTTGACATGGTAACTTTGCACAAATTAATCTCAAAATTCAATAGGCAAGGCCTCTTATTTATAATTTTTTTGAGATTGCTCAGAATCAACCTAAACCATCCATCTTGAGATAAAGATGTGTAGTTGAGGATTATTTTAATTTTTTGGAATTAAATCTATAATTACCCTCATCATGACATTGGAAAAAGGGGAATTGAAGAGGCATGGAGGGTCATTATGAGGCACGAGAGACCCATAATCTTGATAGTTATGGAATTTATGGCCTAGGGATGTCTTCCTAAGAAATGAGGTCACCTAATGATGTAGTTATTCAATATTCATTTTTAAAAACAAGTATTCAACAAGTTTATATGGAATTATTAATTAGGCTTTAATTTGGTTTTATTAGCTCTTAAGCATGATTGAGCACTTTTTGTACAAATTACTCAAATTGATCAGAATGCCTTGTTATTGGTCCAAAATTTGATTGGATTAGAATTGGAAGTTAATGTTAGAAGCATTGGAACCATATTAAATTTTAGGATTATTTCAACACAAAATAAAAAATACACACATATTTTATAATAAATTTGATAGAAAAGAGCAATCTAGAACACCCAAGTGCTAAATTGTCATTTTGACTCGAAATGATCTTCTCAAAGTTAGCTGGCCCATAAATTGCATACCCCATTTAATGATACCCTAGCAAAAATCATCACTTGAATATATCAATTTCAACTCATTTAATGTGTTTTATTTTTTTAAAGCCAAATTGTGCATTTTGGTGGAAATTAGTCAAAAGTTTGGCCGGAGGTTATCGGTGGCCAGATTTAGGTGTCTATAGTTTTCCCCTATTTAAGAAATAATTTTAATATATAAGCATAGTAACATATTCTCAAAGAATTAAAAGGTCATATATGCCTACAACTATAATTATGATAAACTAACTATATGATGCCCCCTCAAGGGAATGATTAGCACAAGTAAATCTACAAATGATCCCTTGATAAGAAGTGAGATGAGGGGAACAAATAAAGGAAAAATAAATGGGTAAAAACATACTGATTTTGAAAAATTAGTCAAAATCACTAAGAATACAAGTGGTATAGTGTACAATGGTTTGCCCAAATGTGGTTATAAGCAATGTACCCTAATAGTGGCAACATGGTATGAAAACAAAATGATTTAACCAAAAGAAGTTAAAATCATTGAGAAGATGGAGTTGCCCTAGTTATGATAGAAAAATAAGATAACAATATGCCCCTATATGGGTAAAAAAAGAAAAATGGTGACAACACAATGATTTTCCCAAAGGCAGTTATAATCATTGAGAAATGCAGGTGGGACAATGTGTAATGATTTTCTCATAGGTGGTTATAATAATTGGACCCCAATTATGGAAAACATGATTGATTAGATAATGATGAGGGTAACTGAATCATAGAGGGTAATGATGAATTGGAATAACCTACTATTAGGGAGATGTTCATCTGAACTAATAAAGGTTGAAATTCTTTCATGGTTAATTACTCTATTTGGGATATGATTGGGAGTGAATTAGGATGTTAGTTCCAAAGAAATGTTGATGTAACCATTGTTGAATAAACTTCTTGAAGTAGAGGTTTGTTATAGCACATGTCGATAGGCATCATGGTATAACATCATGAGGACTTGGCCAAAATATGCATGAGGACTGACTCTTGAAATCCAATACTCAATAGAAAACAATGCACCAATGATAGAAACCATGATGATAATTTAAACATATGAATATGGATGGATTCAAGTATAGGTGTGGGTAAGGAATTACCCAATGAACACTCATAAACCAAATCAAGGAAATAGTTCTAAAATCAAACAAACAACCAAACAAACAAATAAAAATAATAAAAAATAAATAAACAACGTAATATAAACCTACAAACATTGCCCCTAGAAAATAAGTGGTAATTTAACAAATGAAAAAAATGGTGGAATAGAAGAAAAGGAAATGGGTGGCCAAGCTATCTCCATATGCACTAGGCAAGTAGACAGTACCTACATAGTTCCATGGATACAATATCCAATAAAAACTTTAGGCCAAATGTAGTTCTCCCAAGGGATGGGAAAAAATTATAATTGAGGAAAACAAATAGAGTGGATGTGATAGAAGAAGAGGAATGGTCTTGTAAAATGGCAAGTGCATGAGAGAAAATACCAAAAATGATGGGAAAACTTAGTGACAAGTGGTTTTCTTACAACTTAGTAAGGGTTCTCAGAATCCTTAAGGTGAAAAAGTGGTCAAATGTTTTTGGTTTTTTTTAATATTTTTATAAATGTTTTTGGAATTTTAGAAGTATCTCAACTTGATCAAGAATGATAAGACACTAAATGGTTCAAGCTCAAAAAATGGAAAGAGTGTTCAAACTTAGGTTTCTCTCAAAATAGTGAAAGCATTCAAACTTAGGTTTCTCAAAAAATAATGAGAGCATTCAAATTTAGGTTTCTCACAAAATAGTGAGAGTGTTCAAACTTAGGTTGCTCACAAAATGATGAGAGTGTTCAAATTTAGGTCACTCAAAAAATGGTGAGAGCATGGTGGAAAGGGTAACTGAGTTAACCTCAACAAGTATCAAGCTCTAACTACATAGTCCTAAAGTAGGACCTCAAGTCACTGTTATTCTACCCTACAAAGGAGGAATTTCACTAGTATAGTAATCAATTTAAATAAAATATGCATAGGTGGTAAAAAGGCATAGTATGGCATAATAAGTCATAATTTGGTATGTCAAGACTTAATACACAAATATTACCCCTAGTTTTCCCATAGGTGGTTATAACTAGGACACAACATCATAGATCAATGGTACTAATTTTCCCAAAGGTGGCTATAATTAGTAGTAAGACCAGTGATAAAAAAAATATCAAATGAAGGATGCAACTACCAAAACTTTTGTCATACTACTCCAAAATATGATCTCTTCTTGAATTACTTGAAAAAAATAATGAAACTAATTAGATTCTTTAGTGCTAAAAATATATAATGAATGGAAAAAACCAAGGTCAAATAGGCTAGGCTTTAGAACATGTCTGGTTGATAGAATATAATGGTAAAATGGATAAGGCTAAGAGGATGGATAAGAATGATATTTGTACAAAGAAAAAAAGTGATAAAATGGCACCACTAAAATGGTCTTTATAGATAATACACCTTAGTGCTCAAGCATAGTACTACTTGAGGTGAATAATATTTATTAGCTCAAGAAATTCATCTCCATCTAGTGTGGCAAACATGCATGCCCTTGATCCATAATCTATAATAATAATGAAAGGCCCTATCCAGTTTGGTTTGAATTTACCTTGATGTTTGTTCTCAACCATGGTATTCTTTTGGTTTTCTTTAATAATAAGATCACCAAGTTCAAATTTTCTATATTTGGCATGTCAATTGTAGTGGCCTTTGAGTTTGTTTTGATATGCTTTAATATTGTTGAGTGCATCTATGTATTTTTCATCAAGTAGTTCTAGCTCTTTCAAGTGAGCTACTCGATAGTCATGATCATCTAGGACATGTTTAAAATATATGCATAGTGAAGGCAATTTGACCTTAATGGGAAGAATGGCTTTAGTACCATAAACAAGTGAGTATGGAGTGGCTCATATATGAGTACAATGATTAGTATGGTATGCCCAAAGAGTAGGTAATATCTATAGGTGCCAATCATGATTGACATCATTGACAATATTTTTGAGAATATCAATAATGGTTTTGTTCAATGATTCAACCTAGCCATTACCTTAAGGGTAATACGCTATAAAAAATGTTGTGTGATGTTATATTTGGTACATATTTGGTCTACATATCTCAACTATGTATTAGGGATTAGAACCACCTATGGTGTAATAAATAAGAGACCTACCCCTGATCCATGTGTAGCAAATGAACCATCAAAATATAGTTTCCAGTGTTACTCCCTAAGAGTTATGTCAATGATGGTCACTATGGATTCATCAAGAAAATGAAATGTGAGTGGCGTTGTGTCTATTAGGGGTGTTCAACAAGTTGATCTACCAAGACCTACCCTATGATTACTTTCTGATTAACATACTCTATGCTAAACTCACTAAGAAACATGATCAATTTGGCCATTCTACCTTGTAAAGCTATTTTAGATATTAGATACTTGAGTGGATCTACTTTTTAAATGACCATGGTCTTATTATTCAACATGTAATGGGATAGTTTCTGAGCTATAAAGACCATGGCTAGACAAGCTTTTTTAATAGGCACATATTGTGTTCATATGTGACCAAGATATGACTTAGGTAGTATATTTCATTCTCTTTTCCATTGTTATCATGTTGAACCAAAAGTGCCCCCAGGGCATTGTCGATAGCTGATAGATATAATAAGAATGTCTTTTTTGGCATAAGAGGTAATAAAATAGGTGGATTAACTAGATAGTCTTTGAGTTGTTGGAACATTATTTGGTAGTGATCATCCCAGATAAATGCAACTCTTTTATTTAAAATATGTGTAAATGGATGACACTTGTCTGATAACTAAGAGATGAAGTGTCAAATTGACTAGATCTTACCCTAAAAACTATGGATTTATTTTAAATTGGTTGGTGATAGCATGTTAGTTATAGCATAATATTTGGCTGGATCAACTTCAATGCCTCTATAAGACATGATGAAGCCAATTAATTTGCTTGAGGTTACTCCAAAAACACATTTCTTTGGATTGAGTCTAATTGTGTACTCCCATAGTCTTTCAAATATCCTACATAACACTATTAGATGGTCAGCCCTGGTCTTAGATTTGCCTAATATGTCATCGACATAGTCTTCAACAATATCATGCATCATATCATGGAATATGATAGTCATGGCCCTTTGATATGTAGCTCTGACATTCTTAAGACCAAATGACATTACCTGATAACGAAATGTTCCCCATGGAGTCGTGAATGGTATTTTATGTTGGTCTTTTGGTGTTATTTTGATTTAGTTATATCCTCAAAAGCCATCTATGAGTGAAATAATTTCATAACTTACCATGGAGTTGATGATCATGTCAATATTAGGCAATGTAAATTCATCCTTAGGACAAGCCTTTTTGATGTCTCAAAAATTAGTATAGATTATGATTTCTTTAGGTTTTTTCCTAATAGGTATAGATACATCTTGATTCTAAGAGTTTTTCCAACTCTTTCTTTACTAAGACAACAATGTGAAGATGTATCTTACATAGCTTTTTTTTACTAGTTTGGCATCAAGATTGACCACAAGGTGGTGAAAAACTAAGGCATGGTCTAAACCTATCATGTCAAAATAAGCCCATGCAAATATATCTACAAATTCTCTCAACAAAGTTGTAAAGAATTCAAATTTCTTCTTAGTGAGGGACATGCCTAATTTTATCCATTTTGGGTCTAATGGAGTTCTAATGTTTACCTCTATTGTATCTTTAACTATAAGGGTAGAACCATATTCTAGGATAGTAGGCAAAGACTTGAACTATTGGACTATATTAGAGTCCTTTGCTAAGACTTGCTCTTTAACTTCTCCTAGGCATGATGAATTTGAGTCCCCTAATGGGAGATTTGGCCATGTGACAAAAACAATTAGAAATTATTAAAGAATTTGATCAAATACTTATTTTTGCACAAAACTAAACTTGGATCCATATGCAAGTTCATCATTGGTGGTCTCCTAGTCTAAATTTGAAGAAAAATGAACACCCCCATATAATGAAACTTGGAATAGGTTTTCACCATTAGACTAGCCTTTATCTTTACTTTTTCCCTGATCAGAAAATTCCTTAAAGAGGTTTTCACTTTAGGACCTCAATGTTTATTTATTTGTTTTTGGCTAAGGGTGTTCACCTATTCTCTAAAATAGGCTTCAGGATCTAATGTGATTGAGAATCTTGATTTATGATCTCCTAATGAAACACTATCTCTACGGCCTAAAAAATCATAAAATGCCTCATCATTTTGAAACCCATTAACTGATAAACTAGATTCTTGTTGGTCCCAATATATCATTTGGGGATAGTATAATGGAAATGGGTTATGATGAATGATTAGAGTAAGGGTACAAATGATATTTTTATCAAAAAATCTAGTCTCATCTTGGTCATCAAAGGTGAGGATATGAGTGGACTCTGCTTCATTGTTAGCATCATCATCACTAATCATTAGTGATGGAACTTGAATAAGATATGTGGGGTCACCCCCAGGTAGTTTAAATCCAAGTCCATAAGGTATTTTATACTTAATCATTGAAATTGGCTCAATGGTTCCTTATTGATTTCATTTGAGGCCTCTTCCTTCATAATCTTGATTTTACATGATCCTATTGGGAATGGGATACTTGGTGCTCTTGTAACAATCAACCAATTTGTCATTGTACAACCATGATTCATCTCCTTTATGGGGGTCTTGTTCTTGGCTAGATGTCATTATGAATGTGACTAGTCCTAGATTATGAAGTTTATATTTACCTTTTCATTTCCAATGCATGTGTGGGGTGACTTTAGGTCTTCAAAAGGTCTTGTGATCTCAAGTAAGATTAAAAACATGAAAGGTATCATGGGTCACATACTCCCCTAAATGATTAGCTAAAATGGTAAAATGATTGGAAGCTTCAAGAGGTGGCATGTGGGAAATGGAATCTAAGGTATTAGGATCTATGCAATTATCTTCTAGATAATTAATAAGTATGACCTTTCTTTTATCATATTTAGAATTTAGATTCATGTCATATTGGTAATTGTATCTTTGAAACTTAGCCTCAAGATGTTTGCAATATTCATATGGGTGTAAATCTCCTAGAATATTCACTTCCATCCCTGAGTGGGAGAACTTGTTAATTGGTGTAGCATTGATGAGACTACACAAATCTCATGTAACCAAGGCCTACCTATAAGCACATTATATGATAACTTAAGATCAATCATTTGGAAAAATGTATCATGAGTCAAAGGTCTAATGATAACTGGTAAGCTAATGCTACCTTATGATTCTCTTTCCTGATTATCCCAGGCTTTGTTAGTTATTATTTCTAGTTAGAGATCTATCATTATGTACCTAAGAAGCTTGATGAGATTTAGAGACACTATGTTGAGGTCTAATCCATTGTTTATAAGGACACATTTCACCTTATTCCACTTTATATAAACTTTTATGTACAATGGACTATTCTAGAGTGAGCTAAGGGAAGACATATAACTTTGGTTGAATGTGACTTGTTAGGTTGGAGCTAGGTGTTCAACCAAAGGTTGAAATTTATTAGGGGATATGTCACTAGAAATAGTGGATTGGGTTAAAAACTCATTCAAAATGTTCTTGTGGATTGTTGACATTCGTAAAAAATCTAAAAAAGAATTTTTTGCTAGTGTCTTTTGTAATTGTTTCACAATATCAAACTTCTTGTCTTGGTTAATGGTGAATGGTTTATTTCAAGGTTGAACGGTTGGTTGGATAACAGGCAAAGTGGTAGATGGTTGTGGACTTGGGATAGTAATATTTGACTTCTAAGTTGTGATTACATAATCAAGATTAGATGCTAGACCATAATTGTTAAAAAATACTATAAATGGTGTGGGACTAGATATGACAAGTCTCAGTTGTTGAAGCACTTGTATGTGGTCACGTGGCAAAGGCAAGTTATCAAATACAGTCTAAAAGTGGGAGTCCCAATTTGTTGGTTTGCCTATGTGAGGTCCCAGGTCAAAGAAGGATTATCTATGCAATATGGCAGAGTGGTATTGTTTAGCAATGGTATAGATCGATTAGTTCTTGATCTAGGATTAATGGAGATGGTATTAATGATACCTTCTATAATATGACCTATAACCCTATTGTAGTCATGTGAAACTACATGGTAGGTTTTTTAGTTGTTACTATTTTGATCTTAGTTTTGTCCATTGTTCTAATGTTATGGCTTTTGTTTTTGATTCTACTAATTCTACTGGTTTAGCCTTTGATTTTGATACTATTGATTTTATTGTTGCACTGACTGGTTATTGTTATTGTTGATTGTTATGCTTCTACTATGGGTTATGTTAGGGAAAAGGGTTTTGATAAATTCCAAGAATTTGATTGGAGGTGGAAGCACCATTATCCAATGTTATCACCCCATTCTCCAACATATTTTCAATAAAATACTTGATTTGCACACATCTTCATAGATTGTGCTTGTTAACCTAATGATATTCATAAAATTCATTTTCATGGTACCAATCAAGATAAGGAATGCCTTATGGATAATGCTTTGGTATGGCCAACTAATCATATTAGCAGTGACAAGTTTTCAAAATACAGACTCAATAGGCTCTCCTAGGTCACTAAAGACACAATTCATAGCCATAATTCTCCTTGGAAGAGGGGTTTGTAATGGTAAAGTTTGTTGCATTTATTGCATGGGTCTTGGTTTTTATGCTTTAAATATATATTAGAGAGGTATTTTAATAGGATTAAGCTAAAAATGTGGTTCAGATGATGTTTTCACTATTTGGACATGATGTGACTCGGTTACTCCATTACCCACAACATTCATATTATATTTGAATTACTTTGGTCTATCTTGGTTATTGGTTTGTGTTGGTTGTGATGCTTATGCTTGGATTTTATTTTGGTTTTGTCCACTTCTTTGATTGGTACCTTGATTTTGATTAGTTGACGTAAGCTTGATAATCCCTTTAATAATAAGGGCTTTCTCAATCAACAATCATTTATCGATGATCTCCTTTAAAGTATGTGCACATTATAGTTCCAAATGATAAGTTATCTCACTATGCAAATATTTAGTAAACATAGGGGATAATTGTTCATCTGGTAAATTATGGGTGAAACAGCTTGTAAGGGCTCTCCATCACTATAGATAACTTACAAAACTCTCATTAACCTTATTTTTTCTTGTGTTAAGTCAACTAATGAAATCTCATGTTTGAGATAATAGGAAAAGAGTTGCACAAACTTATCAGAAAGATCAATAAAATTTATTACTAAATTCTTGGGAAAATTTAAAAAACACTCCAAGGCTTGTCCAAACAAGCTCCTTGGAAACAACAACAAAATTTATATATTAATATATGCCATTGGTTGACATGTGATAAAAAACTCAGTGAAATGTGCCTTAGAGTCACCTTTCCCTTTATATTTTTCAAAATTTAGTGGTTTGTATCCTAGAGGAAATGGTATCCATAAGTAATCCATGTTGAATGGATAAGATCACACATCATCCAACTTAAAGTTTTTAGTCTATTTCCCAGCTTGAATGGTAATAATTGCATCCGTCATCTGTTATAATTCTTGGGATAGGAAACTAAAAGGAACATTGGTTTGAGGGAGAATATTAGTTTGGGTAGATTGTTTGGAGGTCACAAGTGGGACACTTTGACTAAGGTATGATGGAGATATCTATTAGGGTATATTAGTTTGGTTGGGAAATAGACCAAGAATGTGCATATGTGGATTAGGATGTACTTGAAATTGCATATTTGGTTGTGTAATATTTTGGTTTGGGTTGGCTATGAAGGTTTGACTTGGAGGACTTTTTGGTTGGGATGAAGGGATATAACTATACTATGCCTTTTATGGTTGAAAAACTGACATGCTATTGACTAATAAAATGTTGTTATTGAGTGGGAACTTGTGGACCAAAACCCTATCTCTAAACTTGTGGTACATTATGAACCAATTATTGTCTAGTAGGTGCTTGAGAAACATGGGAGCCTCCTTGTTATATGAGTTCTTGTTGGGAATTGAAATCATGTTGAATATTTGGCATCTATCATTGACCAATATTTACATGTTTTTGGCTAGTCATCATTTGGTTTTGGATTGGTACACTAGTCTATGATTGAGGAGGTGTATTTACCACTACCTGAAGAGGTGGAACATTAGTTTCCCCTTATTGAGATGGAAATATATTCAACCCATATTATGTTGGTAAATTAGATTATGCCTAATATTTTGGAGTACTAATCATCCCTTATTGAAGAGGATTAATATTCACCATATTATATTGTTGAAGTGTGACATTGGATGTTGTTTGACTACCTAATCCTATTAGTTTCATAGTTGATGAAGTAACTAGTTGAGGTTGGGATGTAGAAACTCATACTCCCTAGTATGATGGTCCAATCATGGTATTAACTATAGGCACATGTTGTTGACTATTTTTTTGTGTGTTAGTACCACTTTGATTTGGATTGGATGTTGCTTGCACATTGTCCACTATATTTTGACCATTATTCTACATAGAAGTAGAAGACACTTCTTCAATAATGGGCATATTCAAAAAGTTATCTACCAAAGTGTTTTGTATGAATAGGTCTAAACTCTAATTATCTTGATCAATTAACTCTATTGAAACTCTTGTTGAAGGAACTAAGTCAATAAGAGGTTTGCTCACCATGGTCATCTGATTGAAATTGTGTGCTACATTTAGGTAGGTTTGATATACCATCTACATTTGGTTAAAGTGGTCTTCTATGAGTTTTTTGCCTTTATTAGTCATATTAGGGCCCCAATATGTTGTTTGGACCAGAGCTAAAGGATTTATAGAATATGTTATGGGGAATTCTTACTAGGATTGGTAAATTCTCATGAGGGAAGTCTGTTGGAAACTTGGCCCCTACCTCTATGGTTCTAACCAAAATCTCATCTTTATTCTCCAATAAATGATGCTAAAAATAAAATGGATCATATGTGGAAGGTGTATTAGTAGAGCATGATTGTTTAAGAACTAGTTCGTCAGTTGTGGGTATTGTAGCTAGGTATTATGTGGTTTGTTCTTGGTCTTGTTTTGAATAAGGTGGTGTATTAACCAAATAGTTAGCCAATGGATCTTGTTTTTGTGCCTCTAATTGAGTATTATAATAGGGATAAGGATCCATCTCATAAGCAATATTATGTTCATAGGGTTCTTACACCATTTCTTCCTACATAACTACATTAATAATCCCCAGATTGTACATGAGTCCACTGCAAGTGTAGGATTACATGTTGGGATCCATAGTAAAAGTTTTTACAATAGAAAGGGAAGAGAGTTATATAAACTCAATGCCTAAAATCTGATGTTAAAACTTGGTCTAGATTCATCAAAAGGATCAAAAGATTTATGCAAATATCTATTAGGAAATAAGGTAGTGTTAAGTATCTAAAGCTTCACATTTCACACAAAGATAAGCAAATAAATAGACCAAAAATTAAAATACCAAACTCCAAGGTCAAAGTGTTTCATATTAGTCTAATCTAGGACAATAAAAGTTGCTAGGTATTTTGGCCAAATGCAGCATCAAAAGCTAGGCTCAAACAAAGCATGTGCTAAGACTCTTGGCCAAATGATGTCAAAAGCTATACTTTGAAATAGATGAAATTTTTAATCTAATGGATTTGAAACACTTCTAACAAAAAATAGGAATTTGATTCTTGGACATGGACTCGATAAAATATGTATAAGGTATGAAACAAAAGGCACTTTAGAGATAGTTTATTTCTCTCATAAATAATGGTATAAAACTTGGTTCATTTAACAAATAATCTAGATAAAAATTGAATGGCGTAACTATGCTAGACAAAGGTTCACAAAGGTGCACTCAAATTGGTCTGAAAATGTAGAAATAAATTTGAACTCTATGTAAGAGGACCTATGAAATAATATCTAAAATGTTTTGGGTAACATAATAATGCTAGACTACCCAAAAGAAGTGAAAAAATGCTTGTTTCAAAAACTCTCTAAGGCAAAGATAGTTTCTCAAAAATTTAATAGCATAACATTATCTTTCTTAACTCAAAATGTTGTGGTGCATAGACTCAAAGTGAAAGTGTTTAGCACAAAATGACTTAAGTATATCAAGTGGTGACAATAATCATGAGTCTTAAATGGCCTTCAACCCAAATTAAAAATTGAACCTAAGTTCCCTCAAGTTATGTGCAAATGGTGAACCCACTTAACACATCAACCCAATAAAATTAGTTGAAATTTTGAATTTAGATTATAAATGAGGGACTTAAATATTTTTGACAAAGTTCTAGACTCAATTGGGCAACGTAATTATGCCAAAGTGGATGATATGACTCCAAGTTTTGATGAACTTTGAATAAGGAAAATTAATGATTTCACGTGGGTAGCATAATGTCTCTTTGTTTAAAGGAAAATGAGGACCATGTGTTTTGGTTTGTATCATTTGTTTACACTAAGTTTTGAATCCAAATAAGACTTTAATCTAAGACAAAACCAACTAATTAATCACTCTTATATCCTAAACTGACAAGGTTGCTTGGTATTGTTTGAATCTATCAATATACGTCATTTGAGAGGATTTCAAGTGTTCATGAAAAATTAAATGTGCATTATATAGTAAGGTTTTTACACCCCCCTCTCTCAAATGTTATTAATATGACATGGACCTTGAGGCACACCTTGCACTAATAATACTTCCATGGCAAGTAGGGATTTATCTAAGATCTGATTTTTTTTGAACATTCTAAGGGAAACAATTGCACAATGAATTTCATGTCAAAGAATGTAAAATAAAAGCATGGATTTTAAGTCTGTATCACTTGGCTTGTTGTAAAAATGTCTAGTTTTTTTTGTAACAACTACATCCTATTATTCACTTAGTGTAGTGTGATGTCCAAATTTCCACTACGTCCCATGTACAACTCAAATATGGAGCAAAATGAAGTTAGTATAGGGAGGTGAAACCTTAGATAAAATCTTACCTAAATAACTCAAGGGAGGTAATGATGTCCCCCTCGCAATCCAAGTTTACATGAAATAAATAAAGCATAAAATAGAAAGACTTTAGGGTCATTTTCAAGGTCACCCAATACTTTTATGAGTTTTAGGGGAGTGATTTAGATCATGTTCTTTTTATGCATTGGACTAGGAAATTTAAAAATAAGGAAAGTGATTTTGATTCCAACGGTTCCCTAAAGGGGACAAATGGAAGAGCATGCATGCACAAACCTTATTTTTGCAAAACAAGTTCTAATTAAACAATTATTGAAAATAAAAATTGACAAGTGTGTTCAATTTTAAGCCCAAATGAAAGATGTGGTGGTGTTCTTTTGACCCCTTGGTCTTAAGTTGTAACTTTGAAATCCTTCACTTAAGCCTTTATATGTTTCATTTAGCACCAAAACAAGGTTTCTAATTCATTTTAAAATCATTAAAAAGTTGGTCTAAGACATGATTTATCGAATTTGAAATCCAATGGTTACCTTCCTACCCTTAAGGCATCACCCTAAAAGCAAATGTGTTAGATTAGAAACATCCAAATAGATTTTCAAAAATTTGTAAAAGCTATATGAAAATTGAAGTTAAACTAATGTCATATTCTAAAAATTTATAAAATACACATGGTTTAAAAAAAATCATTCAAAATGGAATATGTATGACCCCAAACCAAGTATTTTGAAATAGCCTTTTAGCTCTCAGGTTTCACATAGTCAAATTGGGATCTGAGTCAAGGTGAGTTGGGTCGAGTTGGCCTAAGTTGGGTTCTAAGTCAAGCAAAATTGGGTCAAGTCAGGTTGACTTTGGATATGAGTTGGGGTGAGTTGGGATCTAAGTCAGGGTGAGTTGGGCCGAGTCAGGTAGAGTTGGGATTTGAGTCAGGGTGAGTTAGTTCAAGTCAAGCTGAGTTGGAATCTGAGTCAAGCTAGGTTGGGTCAAGTTAGGCTGATTTAGGGTGAGTTGGGTTGAGTCAAGCTGAGTTGGGATCCAATTCAGGGTGAGTTAGGTCAAGTCAAGCCAAGCTGGGATCTGATTCAGGGTGAGTTAGGTTGAGTCAGGTTGAGTTGAAATACAAGTCAAGGTGAGTTGGGTCAAGTCAGGCTAATTTGGGATCTAATTTAGGGTGATTTAGGTTGAGTTAGGCCATGCTTGGATTTGAATTACATAGTCTTGAGAACAAAATTGTGAAATCTAAAAAATAAGCTTTTTTCTCAAATCTTCACCTTTCAAATTCCTAGTTCACATAATGGCACACTTGATGGGACTACACCCCAAAAATTTGATCAAATATCACCTACAAGTAACATACTAACCATAAATTGATCAAGAAAGGTAATTAGTATTGTGTTAGTCCCAAAATGAAAATAAATTGATAAAAACAAAATAACTAGCATACATCTCCAGGACTAGTTACTAGGGTGAGCTTAATAAAAAACAAAATTAAAATCACAACTAAAAAGCAAAGAAAAACAAGAATCTTTCACCTTCCTTGGATGCTCCAAATGATTATTATAGTGGCTTGTTTAGCTTGTGCTCATGAGGTCTTCATCAAAGGAGGATTGGTCATCCCCTCTTCTTGGTACCTTGTGGCTTTGGCTTGGCTTGGATCAATATTTTGGCATCATAAATTTGGCATGTGAGATCTCTTGGAATTAATTTGACATGGTAACTTTGCACAAATTAAGCTTAAAATTCAATAAGCAAGGCCTCCTATTTATAGAGTTTTGAGATTACTCATAATCAACCTAAACCATCCATCTTAAGATAAATATGTGTGGTTGAGAATTAATTCATTTTTTTGGAATTAAATCTATAATTATCCTCATAAGGAAATTGGAAAAAGGGGCATTGAATAGGCATGGAGGGCCATTATGAGGCATGTGAGACACATAATCCTGATATTTGTGGTATTTATGGCCTAAAGATGTCTTCCCAAGAAATGAGGTCACTGTATGATGTAGTTATTCAATATTAATTTTTAAAAACAAGTATTCAACAATTTTCCATGTAATATTTAATTAAGCTCTAATTTAGTTTTATTAGCTCTTAATCATGATGAAGCACTTTATGCATAAATTACTTAAATTGATCAGAAAGATTTGTTATTGGTCCAACATTTTACTAGATTAGAATTAGAAGTAAATGTTAGATGCATTGGAACCATATTCAAATTTAGGATGTTTCCAACACAAAATAACAAATACACATCTCGTACAAGAAATTTGATAGAAAAAAGTAATCCAAAGCACCTAGGTGTAAAATTAGAATTTTGACTTAAAATGATCTAATCAAAGTTAGCTGGCCCATAAATTGCATTGCCAATTTAATGATAGCCTAGCCAAAATTGGTAGTTGAATATATAAATTTCAACTCATTTAATGTGTTTTAGTGTTTTTAAGCCAAATTATGCATTTTGGTAGAAATTAGTCAAAAGCTTGGCTGGAGGTTATCGATGGCCAGATTTAGGTGTATACAAAGTGAAATAGTTAAAAATAGTGAAAATGGCATTCAATATCAAAAGGATCATTATTATAGGTTGATATTAATTTTGTTGGGGTCTAATCTACACCTACAGGTGTCCTTTCCTGTCACAAATGTGTACCTATAGCAGACCTTAACTCATACATCATCTTTAGAAAGGGATTAGACATGGAATCATCAATGTTAGTTGATGGGAGATAAATTAAAATTCCTCATGAGACCCAAAATTTATATGTAGTCCATCAAATACATAATCTTTACCTATAGGATCCTTTTGGCTCCAAAAGAGTTGACTATGTTTGATTGTGATGAACAATCAACATGTTTAGGGACTATGAGTGTAGAAAGTGAATAAGGATGAGATAAATAAGTTAAAACCAATGATAAATTATGTTAGGATATTATAATATTCCTATATAAATTATCTCTAAGTTTGAATCATGTGTGACCACCTACAAGAAAGAAGAATACAGTCTATGACTCTAGTCTAGGATAGTCAAGGCAGGCCTACTAAGTAGAGTTTGGGAAAAGGCCTAATGGTTTATATGATAAAAAAAGTAACCCCATGATAGGTTACAATGTATCATTTATATCTCATATTGAATAAGTAATAAAGAGATAATTTTATAAATCAAGGCATGTTTTCCATAACAAACCTTGCACATAGACTATTTGTTCCCTAATAGTATATTTTGTGTTTTAATGGATTTGGAAGGTCTAATGACCTAACCAAGGGCCCAAATTTGGTACATAGGGTATAAATAACCTATATAATCCTATAAAATAATCATTTTGTATGATTTAATAGGGGGATTACCCTCTATTTTGTCTCAGACAGAGGGCACTCCCTTTATAAACAAAACATGTAGTCTTGAAAAATGGAGAGAAAGGGATGAACTAGGAGTTGAGTGAACATTGATAAAAGGTATGTGGAGTTGTAATATATATAAAAAAACATGTAAAACCAAGCATAGAAGTATGGAACCCAAAATATGGTCTAGGTTTTTGAGTTTACAGGTAGGCCTAGGAAACAAGGCCTAAATCCCAAATCAAAGGTCATTAACACTTTTGCACTATATGAGAATTATAATCCTTGGATTCATGTTTTTATGGATATATTAGGTATGTATAAACTCTTATTATGAATAAAATCCCATAATAATTCCATTTTTGATCTTAAAATCACCTTAGGCCTATGTAAATGGAAGAAACAAGCTTGAATAGATAATTTAGATGCTCACATCCCCTTTGATTCTTTGCATGGAGACTCAAGAAGATTGGATGATATGTATAGGTTCCTAAAAAACATTTTTTTGTAATTTAATTGTAATTTGAATGTTAAATCTCTATGAACAATGGCTAAGAGGGTAAAACATGCCTAAACCCTCTTAAACCCTTAGACTAGACCCAAGGAAGGAAATGAAGGAGATAATGCCCCAAAATGGCATAGTTTGTGTAGAAAAAGGATTGGATGTTGTATAATACTCAATTAGTATCCCTACCATTAGGATTATTTGTACATAACTATGTGAATGGAGTGAAAAATATTGTATTTTTTTATAGTTTTATGCATTGTGTAGGTTCTACAAGGTTTTAAGAGATGATATCAACTTTGGAAGGAAGCTTAGGACTTAAGATAACTCCCTATGCACATTTAATGTCTTGTAAAAAATACTAAGTGTTCAAATAAAATCTCTACTCTTAGCCATTCATAACTAGCATAGTGAACATGATAGTGAGAAGGGTGAAAGTTTAAAATGGATGGATTTTTAAGGGCTACCTAAGTAGTCTAAGGCCATGGAGGGTATTTCCAAGTTTTATCCACTTTCTCCCATATATTTTCATGGAAAAATAAATCCAATTTTGAGTCCAAGTGTGAGGTGTGATTGAAATAGGAGTTTTCTCAAACTACAAGCAGTGATGGCTCACTTATAGGAGATTCTAGATTATTAGGACTACAACCAATGCATGGAGAGGCATGTCAGTTTTGGGATGTTCAAATAGGGATAAATCATGAAGATAGTTTCTTGAGCTAGTGAAGGGAATTCCATGTTACTTTTCATTAATTTCATGACTTGGAGAGCCACTTGTCTCTTTTGACCTTACATGGTCCATTTCACACCCTCTTCTCATTCATAACTCATTCTCTTAGTATGACAAGTGTCGTTATGACCTTTGGAATTCTCTTCTCTACTCTCTCTCTCTCAATTTCTATAATAACTAGCCATTTTAGACTTTGTAAATAATACTTCACATGATTATGGTGAAGCCTTTCTAATTTACATACCATAGATAAATAAATACTACTAATTTTTACCTATTACATGACTATTCATATTGGGTTTTACTTGGATGATTGATATTTCTTAGTGACGAATCTTGTTTCCTTAGCATATTATCTCATTCTCTCAACTATTTGTAGTTCTAAATCTTATTCTTATAGGTCATGTGAAGTGTTCTAGGAAGATTCAAGGTTGAGTGAGTTAGCTTATTTAATAGTGTCATTATATACCTCTTATTTAGTTCTTTTAGCCTAAACATTCATCTATAAACTCATAATGAAATATTGATGTGAGAATATGTAGATTGGAGAAGTTTATGTTTGGTTAGTCCCTTGTTCTCATGTGTAACATGAAACTAGTTAGTATTTATCAACTATTTTGGTGTATCACCTCCTTTAGGATAGTTTGGCTTTAGTTTTCTCTCTCTCTTTTCCCTTAAAAGCATAGGTGTAGTAGTAATCTACAACTGCTACATCAAGGCAACTAGCCCTGTCTAGAGATTCACCTCATTATTAGGATCACCCACAACCTAAAGGTGTTTTAATTATGCCAATTGGATGAGGAGAGATGAGACATCTCCTCAAAAGGGTGAAAATCCAAGTGACATTTTTGGCATACCCAATGGGACCAAGGTAAAAGAGAGTGGGAAGATTTTTGGTGTACCTTTCCTCTAATCAGATTTTAGAATCAAGCAAGATAACACCAATGACAACTCCAAATGATAAATTTTGGTTGTAATCAATTTATGTATATATAAATAATTTTTTTGATCAATTTTTGTTTTTTTTTGACATATAAGGTTGATATTAATATCTATGACCAATACCCCTAACATGAACCTCCCTATTAGCCTTGATATGAACCAAATTTTACTCCTCAATAGTCCTATCAAAATGGCTATCAATCCTATGATCCATGGAAGCCATATATCCCTTTATTTCCCTCTCTATATGGGCACCATATTATTGTACAACCCTATAAGGAAGGCTAACAAGAAACCTATCAACAAACACCTCTCTATAAGTCCTAATATGAGCCCTATCATTCATAACATGATGTGTATCAACCTCAAGAGTAATCATATGAGTATTTTCATGATAAATTAGATGATTTCATGGATTTTACACAAAGATATTATTGTCAAGTTGTAGCTCCTATTTATATAGGTGTTTCTCCTATTAATCAACATAAGGATTCACTTCTTTATGAACTTATTAGTGTTTTTCTCTTTCCCAAATCCAATCATAAGCATATTTATTCATCTCACACTCCATATCCAAATCATCAACCTTCTAATACACCTCACATTCCATCCCCTTCATGTGATCCTATCCATCAACCTTCCACCTCATCCCTTCTTGAAGAGAAGCATATCTTGGTAGAATCAAGTGAAGAAGATAAAACTCAATTCATGGCTGATCATGAAGATCTCATGAGTGACAATGAGGAAGAAATCATCATAGGGACTCCCCTTGGTGAAAAAAGGATAATCGACAATTTGATGCCACCATATTTGAAGGGATGTGTGTCCATGAAGAAGACTTTAATGCCTCCATTTTTGAGGGGATGTGTATCCATGAGGAATTTGGACAATATTTGAAGAGAGAGGTATTTGAAGAAGACTCTATGTCTAATTATGAATTTGTGGATGACCATCTCAAGCATGAAGAGGAGTGTACTATAAAGGATGAAGGTCAAGTCACTCCCTAAGAAGTGGAAGTCCTAAGATATTGTCATGAGACAAAGGTAGAGGAAATAGATCTTAAATATGACATTCATGAGGAATAAGATTTATGGTAGAATTTCAATGCCATTGCAAGGAATTTGATAAGTTGGGTAAAGATTTTTCTTCTTCAAAATATTTCACATCTAATAACAAGTTTTTTTATGAGTCTAATAAAAAATATCTTGAGTGCTCAATCAAAAATAAATATGAAAGTCATTCTCCTAGTCAATAATCTATTATCATGAAGCCATTTGATGATGCTAGTTTATAAGAAGTTATAAACATGGATAAGGATGTCAAGGAAGATCTTGTTGTACCTAAAAGATAGTCAAGATCTCCATTTGAGGTAAAACCATATTGAAGGATGTGGGAACATGGTGAATGAAACATTGATGCTTCTAAAAATCTAGCATATTATGCCAAGGAGGAAAGCAAGGCTTAAAAGGATATCATATTTTCAAACTCAAAGGCTAAGTACATGAGAAGGTTGAGACTATATGGATGAAAGAAGAGTTCATTTAGATAGTCAACCTATATGGAGATACTTGGTTCTCATTGAAAATCATACCAATGAAGTTGAAAACACCATGAAAAAGATGGAGGAATCAATGCTAAAAGGTTAAAAGGATACAGTTCTCACTAAATCCTTCATGTCATGAAGCCAGGAATGTTTCAAACTTCCCCTTTGACCCATGAGGGAGGTATGCTTAATTTTTAGTTGTACATAGTTGTTTTCTTTCTATTTTTCTTATGTGATTTTAACACATTTGTGTCTCTTATT
The DNA here is from genome assembly GCA_037957365.1 of Torreya grandis. Lineage (NCBI taxonomy): Eukaryota > Viridiplantae > Streptophyta > Pinopsida > Cupressales > Taxaceae > Torreya > Torreya grandis. Next base: position 56,367 of record JARHVA010006186.1, on the reverse strand, counting down.
AGTTTGTTTGATTTATCTTGTGTATGTCCTTTATTTTACAAGGTTAAGGTAGTCAAGTGGTCTTGTCTTGATCAAAGCTTGTTTTCAATGGTCAAAGGTCTCCTTATTTTGTTTCAAACTTTAGATGATTCCATAAGCCCAATACACTGATAAGGTTACTGATCTTTAGCATAACACACATGCTACCCTTATGAGTCACCAATTTGTTGGCCAAATTTAAACCTAGAGGTCAAATTGGAATCCCTATAGGTAAAAAATTGAGTTTTATAGGTTTATATGGGGTTTAATATTATGTAATAAGGTGTATTATAGGTTATTTGATGTTTCTATATCAAATTAGACTTGGTCATTAGTCATTTTAATCTTTATGTCTTTTGGAGTCATTTTAGAGGTCAAAATATAGCATTAAATGAGTTATATGACCTCTTTGGAAAGTGTGAAGGTGAAAAAAAGGTGATGTCATGTTCCATTTGTCTTATTATACCTTAATAAAATATTCATAACTAAAAGGTGACAAGTTATTCATAAGAAAGGGTAGTTTTCTTGAAAAAGGGAAGAGTTTGGCACTTGTATGACCTACAAGGGAGTGTGACACATGGGATAAGGTTAGGTAATGTCTCTTAAGCCTCCTCATGCTCAATTACATGTTCTAAATTTTCTATAATTTCCAATTTTGAGTTAAAACCATTATTTTCCTTTTTCACTCTTCTAGACACATAGAACCAGTCTTTAAGTTTGTACTCAGTATGGCCAGATAGAGAGGTTTTAAAAAAAATACTAATGGGGGTGTCCTATACACTCAATCAATTACATTTTATGTTTTTTTATATATTAATGGTGGTATATTCTTTATGAACCATTCCTAGGAAGTTAGATGATCTAATTTACTTGTTAATATATGTACCCTATAGGTTTTGCCTTAGTTTGAACAAGTTTGTACAATCCAAATATTATAAGTGATTTTAAATGTATTGTACTCTCTTCTCACATGTTCCCCTTCCTTTGTTTCAAGTTTGGATTTTATTTTATGAGACAATCATCTTAGGTTTGTAGATTGGTCTCATATGGGATGACATATAGGTTTCCACCATTTTTGGGATTTTCATGCTTTGTTAATAGTTTCAAAGGGTTATGATAATTTCATTTCCATTTTTTCAAGGTTCTCCTGATTCCCTTCACCTTAAAACTTCATTATACAAATCAATATTCATAGTTTGTAGTTATATACCACACATATAGTCAACTTGCCCTATGATTGTCATACACAGTCAACTAAGTGCCATGAAAGAAGGGTCTAAACATTGAAATGGAGTGTGGGAGATTTTTTCAAGTTTTGAAACATTTTGATGTTTTCATTAAGGATAAACCAATTGAATATGAAGGCTAAAGACTCTAATGCCTCCATTTTTGAAGGGATATGTATCCATAAGGAATGTGGCCAATATTTGAAGAGAGATGTATTTGAAGAAGACTCCATGTCTAATCATGAAGTTATGGATGACCATATCAAGCATGAAGAGGAATGTACTATTAAGGATGAAGGTCAAGTCACTTATTAATAAGTATAAGTCCTAAGATATTCTCATGAGACCAAGGTACAGGAAATAGCTCTTGAAGATGGAATTCATGAGGAAAACAATTTATGGTAGAAGTTTAATGCCATATGCAAGGAATTTTATAAGTTGGGTAAATATTTTTCTTCTCTAAAATATTTCACAAGTCTTTTGATGAGTCTAATAAACATGATCTTGAGTGTTCAATCAAACATAAAGATGAAAGTCATTCTCATAGTCAATAATCTATTATCATCAAGCCATTTGATGATGCTAGTGTACAAGAAGTTGTAGATATGGATAATGATGTCAAGGAAGATCTTGTTGCACCTAAAATAATATCAATATCTCTATTTGAGGTAAAATCACATTCAAGTATGTGGGAACATGGTGACTAAAATATTGATGATTCTAAACATCAAGCACATTATGTCAAGGAGGAGAGCAAGGCTAAGAGGACTATCATATTTTCAAACTTTCACATAAAGGATCAAGTACATGAGAAGGTTGAGACTATTTATATGCAAGAATATTTCATTTCCATAGCAAACCTATATGGAGCTACTTTGTTCTCATTGAACATCATGCCAATGAATTCAGAAAACACCATGAAAAAGATAGAGGAATCAATGCTAAAGGTTAAAAGGATACATGTCTCACTAAATCCTTCATGTCATGAAGCAAGGAAGGTTTCAAACTTCCCATTTGACCCATGAGAGAGGTATGCCTAATTTTTAGTTTTACATAGTTTTTTTTGTTTCTATATTTCCTAAGTGCTTTGAGCACATGTGTGTGTCTCTTATTAGTTTGTTTGCTTTGTTTTGTGTATGTCCTTTGTTTTGTATGGTTGAGGTAGTCAAGTGGTCTTATCTTGAAAAAAACTTGTTGTCAATGGTCAAATGTCTCCTTATTGTTTTTAAAATTTTATATGACTCCCTAAGCCCAGTAGACTGATAAGGCTATTGATCTTTAGCATAACATGCATGTTACCCCTATGAGTCACTAATTTGTTGACCAAATTTGACCCTACAGGTCAAATTAAGATCTATATAGGTAAAAACCTGATCTTTAGGGGTTTATATGGGGTTTTATATTATTTAATAAGGTGTATTATAGGCTATTTTATGTTTCTATATCATATTATCCTTGGTCATTAGTCATTTTAATCTTTATGTCTATTGGATTCATTTTGAGGGTCAACATAGAGCATTAAATGAGTTATAAAACCTCCTAGGGAAGTGTGAAGGTGTATAAAAGGTGATTTCATGTGACATATGTCAAATTATACATTAATCAACTATTCATAACTAAAAGGTGACAAGTTATTCAGAAGAAAGGGAAGTTTTCTCAAAAAAGTGAAGAGTTTGGCACTTGTAAAATCTACAAGGGAGTGTGACACATGGGATAGGGTCAGGGAATGTCTCTTCAATTTCCTCATGATAAATTACACATTTTTAATTCTATTTAAGTGATAATTTTGAGCTAAAACCATTCTACTCCTTCTTCACCCTTGTAGACACACAAAACTAGTCTTCAGGTTTATACTCATTATGGCTAATAGGAGAGGTTTGAAGAAAAATTATCATGGAGGTATATTATACACTCAGTTAGATTCCATTTTATGTTTTTTTTTAGATTAATGGTTGTCTATTCTTTATGAACCATTCCTAGGAAGTTAGACTATCTAATTTGCTTTTTAATCTGTGTACCCTATATGTTTTGCCTTGGTTTGAATAAGTCTTTACAATATAGATAATTGAATTGAATAAAAATGTCTTTTACTCTCCTCTCACATGTTCCCATTACTTTTTTTCAAGTTTGTATTTTATTTAATGAGCCAATCATCTCAGGTTTGTAGATTGGTCTCATATGGGATGACAGATAGGTTTCCACCATTTTTTGGATTTTCATACTTTATTAATGGTTCTAAAGGGTTGTGATAGTTTAATTTCCATTTTTTCAAGGTTATATTTATTATCTTCACCTTAAAACTTCATTCTCTAAATCAATCTTCATATTTGATAGTTATATACCACACATGCAGTCAATCTACCCTATGACTATCATACACAATCAACCAAGTGCTATGAAAGAAGGGTCTAAACATTGAAATGGAGTGTGGGAAATTGTTTAAAGTTTTTTTAAATATTTATGTTTTCATTTGAACAAATTAAGTATAATCCAATTGACTATGAAGGCATATTTTTTGGTACATTGTTCTAATTCATGCTCACTGCCTTTATGCAACCCAAAAGTGCATCTACAAGAGCCTCTTAGGATGATTTCATGATGAGATAGAATTTTTGGATAATTTTTTCAATATTTAAATAATTTTAGGATTCTATTTGAACACCTAGTAAAGTATTGAATTGATCATAAACCTTTATAGCTTGCATACTACTCAGATTTGCTTATTGTCTATATATATGCAAATAACCACCTATAGGTGGTGTTAATAAACAACTGAGGATACTTGATGGAGAGTTTGGATAGGATATAATTTTTTTTAAGTTATAAGTATGAATTATATAACATGACATAAAGGTTTGAAGGTACTATATGGTTGAACAAACCTAGAAGTTGATGAAACAAAACAATGACTATATTTAGGGACTTAATCCCTAAACTAAGAAAACAGAGGTCTGAGCACTTTTAACAAAAGAATACAATAGGGTTACAAGGAGTTTTGAAGCCTATAAATGTGTTTTTAATGTATTCCCAACATAAGAGATGAAATCTACAAAAGGAATGATGAATTTAACCAATGTAAGCTGGAAGTTTGAAGGCTCAAAGTTTCCCATAAAGACATTAAGATCCTTCATTGACATCTATAAGATTTTGAGTCTTTGAGTAACCTTGTTTTAAAAGTTGGTACTATATAATCCCATAAAATTAAAATATTTAAAAATAGTGAAAATGGAATTAATGATAAAAATTATAATTAGTAGAGTTGGATATGAACTATTTAGGGACCTAATCTACACTTATAGGTGTCCTTTCCTCTCACAAATGTGTGCCTACAATAGACCTTAACTCCTACATCATCTTTATAAAGGGATTAGACATATAATAATGAATATTGGTTGATGTAATATATATTAAAATTAATCATGATAAAAAAAGTGATATGTATCCTATCAAATAGAGAATCTTCACTTATAAGATTCTTTTAGCTCCAAAATAGTTGACTAGGTTTGACTGTGATGAATAGTCAACAAGTTTAGGGACTGTGAGTGTAAAAAGTGCATAAGGATGAGATAAATAAGTTAAAACCAGTGATAAATTATTTTTATATAGTATAATATACCTCTATACATTATATCTATGTTTTAATCATGTGTGACCATCTACAAGAAAGAAGAATATAGTCACAATTTATGACTCTAGTCTAAGATAGTCAAGGTAGGCCTATTAAGTAGTGTTTCAGAAAAGGTATGATGGTTTACATGATAAAAATTAACCCCATGATATTTTATAATTTATTTTATATATCATGGTGAATAAATAATAAATAGATAATTTTATCAAGCAAGTCACAATTTACATAACAAATCCTGCATATAGGTTGTTTGTTCCCTAATAGTCTATTTTAGGTTTTAAGGGAGTTGAAAGGTTAGATGACATAAATAGGGGGAAAATTTTGGTACATATAGTATTAATCACATTTATAATACTCTAAAATATTAATTTTTAATTATGAAACAAGGGGAGTGTCTTCTTTTTGGTCTTATACAAAGGGCACTCCCTTTATGAACAAAACCTATAGTCTTGAGGAATGGAGAGAAAGGGATGAAATAGGAGTTAGGTGAAAATTTCTAGAATGTTTTTTTAGTTTTAATACATATAAAAAACATGTAAAACAAATACAAGAAGAATTTAACCCAACAAGATGGTTTAGGTTATTGAGTTTGTAGGCAGGACTAGGAAGCAAAGTCTAGGCCTAAAGCCCAAATCAAAGGTCATTGACACTTTTGCACTATATGAGAATTATAATCATTGGATTATTTTTTTATGGATATATAATCTATGTCTAAACACTTTTTATGAATGAAATCCCATAAGAAGTCCATTTTTGAGCTTAAAATCACCTCAGCCCTATGCAAATCGAAGAAACAAGCTCGAATAGGCAATTTGGATGCTCACATCTCCTTTGATGATTTGAATGAAGACTCAATAAGCTTGGATGAGATGGATATAGTCCTAAAAAACATTTTTGTGACATTGAATTTTAATTTTAACATGAAATATATATGAACAATGGCTAAGAGGCTAAAATAGACCTAAACCCTTATTGTAGACCCAATGAAGGAAATGAAGGAGATAATGTACCAAAATGGAATTGTTTATCTATAAAAAGGATTGGATGTTATATAAGACTCAGTTAGGCTCCATACAATTAGGATTAATTGTATGAAACTATATGGATGGAGTGTAAAATAGGGTATTTTTTTTTATAGTTTTGTGCATTGTGTAGGTTCTAGGAGGTTTCAAGAGATGAAATAAAATTTTGAAGGAATATTAGAACTTAATATAACTCCTCATGCCCATTTAATATCTTATAAAAAATATTGTGTTGTAAAAAAATATCTCATCTTAGCCAGTCATAACTAGCATATTGAACATGATAGAGAGAAGGGTGAAGACTTCAAGTGGATGGTGTTTTAAGGGATACCTAAGTAGTCTAAGGACATGGAGGGTTTTTAAAAGTTTCATACACTCCCTCTCATGTATTTTCATGGAAAATTGAATCCAATTTTGAGGCCAAGTGTGAGGGGTGACTGAAAGAGGAGTTTTCTTAGATTGCAAGTAATGATGGCTTAATTCTAGGGGATTTTAGATGATCAATACCATAACCAATGCATGAAGAGGAATGTATAAAATACTTCCCTATCATTCCAATAAATATACCTATCCTAAGTCAGTTTTTGGATGTCCAAGTAGGGCTAAATCATGAAGGGAGTTTCATTATCTAACAAAGGGAATTCCATACCACTTTTCATGAGTTTCATGACTTGGAGAGCCACTTGTCTCTTCTAACCTTGCATGGTCCATTTCACACCCTCTTCTCATGCAAAAGTAACTCATTCTCTCAGAATGACAAGTTTCCCTATCACCTTTGGACTTCTCTCTTCTCCTCTCTCTCTCAAGTTATATAGAACTAGCCATTTTGGCCATTGTAAATAATGATCCACTTGAGTATGGCAAAGCCCTACTCATTTGCATACCATGGATAAATAAATACTAATGATGTTTATCTCTTCCATGACTATTCATAGTGTGTTTTACTTGGATGATTGATATTGCTCAGTGATGACTCTTGTTTCCTTAGCATGTTGTCTCATTCTCTCACCTATTTAGAGTTGGAAAGCTTATTATTGCAAGTCATATGAAGTGTTATAGGAAGTGTCAAGGTTGAGTGAGTTATCATATTAAATATTGTAATTATAGACCTATTATCTATTTTTCCTATCATAAACATTCATCTGTAACCTCGAAATGAAATATTGATGTGAGAAGATGCATATTAGAGCAGTGTCTGTTTGGTTAGCCCCTTGTTCTCATATGTAACATACAGCTGGTTGGTAGTCATCAACTATTTTGGTGTATCACCTCCTTTGGGATAGTTTTCTTCTAGTTTTCTCTCTCCCTTTTCCCTCACAATCATAGGTATAGTAGTGATCACAAGTGGTACATCAAGGGAGTTATCCCTATATTGAGATTCACCTCATTCCTAGGCTTACCCATAGCCTATAGGTGTTTTAATTGTGATGTTTGGATGAGGAGAGTTGAGACATATCCTCAAAGGGAGAAAATACAAGTGAGAAAAATATATAATGCTAATAATATCCATTTTGACATCAATGAGAATCATATATCTAACAATCTCCCCATTTGTCATTGATGGAAAACTAAATTCTCAGATCTTCTAATATTTGCTCCTTTTCTAGCATTGCTTGTATTGGCTTCTAATGAGTATGAATTGAAGCTATTCATACAAAATTTCTCCCCCTTAATTAATATCTCAATTTCCTAATCTCAAATTAGACATAGGTTTTTCTCTTTCAAAATTTTACAGAGAGCATCTATACTTTTCTCCATGGCACATTTACCATAACTCAACATGGACACCTATTCTACTCCTTATTTTATAGAGAGCACTTGAAATTTTTCTCCCCCTTTATCAAATAAAGGATTTTGTCAAAGAATTTTAAGCCATCAAGTCATTAGAAATTTTCAAAAGTATGCATACCTAAGTTACCTTTTCTCTCTTCTTTCACGGATTAACAAAGCTTCTATGAGACTCCCCCTGGTCTCATACCCTATAAATAAGATCTAGTTATGTGATGTAGAAGCCACCACTCCCAAATTATATCTTAAATACTCAAATTGTTCCTTGGGAAGAGGTTTGGTGAATATCTCCATAATTTGATCTTAAGTTGGCACATATTCCATTGTGACCTCTTGATATGTAACCTTTTCTCTTAAGAAGTGATACTTGATTGATATGTGCTTGGTTATGGAGTGCATCATTGGATTATTTGATATGTTAATAGCACTTGAATTATCACAAGGAATAGAGATAGGTGATTTATACTCTACCTTAATGTCTTTGAGTGTTTTATTCATCCACAAGACTTGAGTGAAACATGTTACTGCTACCACATACTCTGATTCTATTAGAGAAAGAGTAATTGACTTTTGATTTTTGTTCAGCCATAAAACAAGTTTATTTCTAAGGAAATATGAACCACCACTAGTTAATCTTATATCATCCATACTTACTTTCTAATGAACATCTATATATATTTTCAAAGTGATGTCTTCACTTTTAGGATACCATAGGCCATAGTCAATTTTGCTCTTGATATATATAAGGATTACTTTCATTGCATTGACATGAAAATATTTAAGAGTAGCTTAAAATATTTCAACCATGCACACTACTTGCATCATATCAAGTTTTGATGTAGTGAGGTATAACATGTTAGCTATCATTGATTTGTACATAGTCTCATTTTCATCAAGGCACTTATCATATTTGATTGACTTTCATCCAATTATCAAGGGATTACTAACTAGTTTGCTATATTCTATTCTAAAGTTATTGAGTATTTCCTTAGCATAATTGGTTTGAGATATAAATATCCCTTCATTAGTTTTTGATATTTTTATACCAAGGAAGAAAGGAAGTTCTCAAAGCATATACATATCAAACTCACTTTGTATTTATATGGCAAATTATTTTCACATTTTGTTGTTGATATAAATAAATATGATGTCATCTACATAAAAAAAAATCAACATATGCTCACCTTCTAATTTGAAATATAGATTGTTGTCTACACATCTTTTTTTTAATACTTGTTATTTTAGGTACTGGTCTAATTTTGAATATCATGCTCTAGATGCCAATTTTAGACCATACACAACTTTATTTAGTCTAGACACATCATTTTCTTGTTCTAATAGTTGAAAACCTTTAGGTTGTTTTATATACATTTCCTCTTCTAGGTTCCCATTCAAGAAAGTAGACTTAACATCCATTTGATAGAATTTGAACTTCTCATAAATAGAGAATGCTAGAAACATTCTTATAGATTCCAATATAGAAACTAGAGCAAATGTTTCCTCAAAATATATGCCCTCAACTTGTGCATATCCTTTGCATACTAATCTTGCCTTATTCCTTATGATAGTTCCATCCTCATTGAGCTTGTTTCTAAAGACCCACTTTACTTATCACATTCTTGTTTTAAGGTCTTGAAACTAATTGCCATTTTTTTCTTTTTAATTTGTCTCATTTCTTCTTCCATGTCTTTTAGCCAGTTTTCATCTTTGTTGGCTTCAACATAGCACTTAGGCTTAATTTCAGACATTAGAGTAAAACTTACTTGGTCCTTATTTTTTTCAACTCTTCTCCTTATCTAAACTCCTTCATTATTATTTACAATGATTTTCTCTATAGGATGATCCTTTTGAACAAACCTTACAGGTGCCTTTCCATTTACTTCATCATTCTCTTCATTAGTTGCTTCATATTCATGATCTAATTCTTCATTATAGATTTCTTTGTCAGGTTTAACATGTTTCAAACCTTCTTCAATCTTGACATTGATGCTCTCTAAAATACTGTGTATCCTTTTTTTGCAACATATGTAGATTTTATTTGGGTGGAATAACCAATAAATATTACTTCAACACATCTTGATTCAAAGCTTCCCAATTTGTCCTCTTTTCTCCTGATGTAACATTTGTTGTCAAACAATCTAAAGTACTTCATAGAGGTAGGCTTTCTATACCATAATTCATAGGGAGTTTTATGAATGTTTAACCTCAATTTAACTCTATCCAAGATATATAATACTATTTGGACTACTTCTCTCTAGTATATATCAGGTAACTTGGGCTCTTTTAACATTGTTTTATCCATCTCCTTGACTGTCTTGTTTTTTCTTTCAACAACTCCATTCTATTGTGGAGTCCTTGTTATGGAGTAATGTATTTTTATTCCATGATTTTCACAATACTCTATGAAATCATTTAATTTGAATTCTCCACATTTATAAGATGTTAATCATTTGATTTTTCATCCAATCTCATTTTCCACCATGGCCCTAAAGACCTTGAATCTCTCAAATGCCTATGACTTTTCATTTAAAAAGTTTATCCATGTCATTCTTGAGTAATAATCTACAAATAACATGAAGTATCTCTATCATTTAGATCCTATTGTATTATCAGGACCACAAAGATTAGTATGAACTAATTCTATAGGCTTTGTAGTTGTATACTCCTTTGTTTGAAATCTGACCCTTGTCTGATTACCTAGTTGGCATTCCTTCTAAGTACTATTTGCAGGTTTGGTTATCTTAGGCATGTGTCTAACACACTTGTTTGAACTCACTTTGACTAGGTTTTCAAAGTTAAAATGACCCATTAGTCCATGCCATATCCAAATCTCATCAATCTTTCTTATCAGGTAGTTATTACCATTCATTTCAACAAGATTTTAGATATTAATTTTAACTCTTTTGCCTTTTATAACTAGTCTTCTATATCTCTTTAACTTGAAGTATTCTACATTAAATGTGACCTTATATCCATTATCACACATTTGGTTGACACTTAGAATATTACTCTTCAATCATTAAACATAAAGGACATCATGTGTAGGAAAATTTTCATCTATGTTAAAGGTTCATTTACCTCTGATCTTTACTATAGTGTTATCTCCCAAGATGATGGATCATTATTTACATTTACTCAATTTGATGAACTTGATATTATCACTAGTCATATGTTTTAAGTAACCACTATCTATTACCCACAAATTATGCTCCTTGGCATAGAGTGTAGTTTTATCAATCATAGATTGATCTTTCACTTTCCACACAGCCTTGGGTTTCTTATTTAGTTTATTTTCCTCCTTTCCAAAGAATTTTGAACCTTTGTTCACACTGGGAGGCATGAATTTATTATTACTTTCTATTTTTTGTCTTATAAAGTTTGTTCTACATTATTTAGTTATGTGACCAAAATTATTAGAATTATAACATATTACGTTTGTATCTAATAAGGGAGAAAATGATTTTTTGCTTAAAAAATTTGTTCTCATTTTAGATAAAAATTTAAAATCAATAGCCATATAGCCAAACTAATTATAGGTATATTAATAACCATAAAAAATGAGGAATACTTGGTCATAACATTTATTTATGCAATATGAGGAGCTCTTCTAAACTCTAGCTTCTTCCAGTCTCTCACTTTTGTGTATCCATCTACATCAGCTACCTTTGTCTTCTTCATTTCTTCACGATTATTTTCAACTTTATATTTCTTCACATCAATAGTTCTTGTGTCTATATTTATGTCCTTCAAATATTTCTCTTTATTTACTCTTGATTCTCCTTCTACTTTGAAGTTGTCATATAGGTTAGTAGATGTACTAGTTATAGAACTTTTTCCTTTTTCATAACCAAGACTAGATATCTCTTTTTGAATTATTTTGAGACTTGATCAAATCATCAAGAATGTCTTATCCTCCTTTCAACTTTATACCTTTGTCTATTTTATCTTTAGCTTTCTCAATTTCTTTTCTCAAAGCCACTATCTCTTCTTATAACTTCATGCACTCATAAAATCTAGATTGTAGTTCAAGTTTAACTACATATTCTTTTATTTTATTCTCTTCAAGTTGTCTTTAGTATAACCAACATCTTATCATATTTTCAATATTTATGGACAATTTCTCAATCTCCTTTTATCCAAGCTTCTTATATTTTGGTTTCTCTTTTCTCGACATTTCTATTTCCTCTAAAACATAGATGAATTCACACTCTTGATCCACTTCTCCTTCTTCTTTTTCATCTAAGACTTCAACTTGTTCTTGATCCATATAAGATAATCCTAATGTCATGAATATGATTTAATTTTCTTTAGCCATACAATCATAGTCATGATCATCATCAAAACTATCAATGTCATCCAATGAATCACTATTTTCTTTTATGTATAGGCCTTTCTTATGTTTGAAGATGTTTTTATTCTTATAATAATGAGGTTTCAACTTTTTACTATCCTCTTCTTGCTTATAATTATCCTTATTATTATAATTGTGTTTATCAAAAAAAATTCCTACATTACCATAGTTAAAGCATTTAAAGGGTAACTTACATTTGTACTTTTTAGACCCTCTTCTTAATCTTTTAATAAAGTTGGCTTCTTCTTCATTAGTCTCCTCAGATCTAGATATAGGTGCTTCTACCTTTACTAATTTCGATGATCTAAATGTAACTTCTCTCTTGAAGGTATATGTTTCTCCCATTCTCATTTCATAAATTATAAATGTTCCATGAAACTCATCAATAGTGAGTTTATCTAGATCTCTTGATTTCTCTATTGTAGAGATTTTTGAATCATACCTTGATGGAAGAGATCTTAAGACCTTTTTGATAATGAATAATTATTTCATCTCTTCCCCAAGGCCTCTAATTTCATTTATTATTTCATTTACTCTAAGGAAATAGTTTATAATTTTCTCTTATTCATTCATTTTAAAGCTTTCAAACTTGCCTTTGAATATTTGTAGCTTAGCCTGGTTTACCTTGTCATCACCTTCATAGATTATTTTCAATTTTTTTATAAATATCTTGTGTATTTTGACAATGCATCACTTTGAAAAACTCTAAATTAGACAATCCATATTAAATATCATGCTTAGCCTTGGCATTTCTCTCATATGCTTTCTTGACAGACTGATTAGTAGGAGTTGTAGTAGGAGTTGTATGTCCTTTTACAAAAGACATACATACATCAAACCCTAATGAAGATAAATATGATTCCATTATTATGTTCTAAAATTAATATTTTGATCCATATAAAAGAGGTGCCTTGTTTGAGGAAGAACCTTCTTGACTAGCCATTTGTGTTCACCATCTAAGATCTACCTGAGTTGATTAAGCTTCCTCTAAAGAACCAAGGATATGATACCAATTATTGGAACATAACTATATACTAAAAGGGGGTGAATTAGTATATTGATGAACTTAGTCATTTTCTAAACTTTTTAATGTAGATTAAAACTATATATAGAGATCAAATACACACAAATAGACACAACACTAGATATACCATGGAAAGCCCAATATGGGAAAACCCACCATGAGAATAGCTTCTAGAATTTACCATTCTAATCTAATGTCATAATAAATAACCTCAATAGTTAAAGTGTTTAAGGACACTAACCTTAAGGAGACATGAATCCCCTGATTTAAGAGCATTAACTATAAGGAAACACCCACTTCCTAATCGAGCACCAACTCAGTTTATCTGAGGGCACCTACCTATCATATTATACTATGGAGATATAACTCTATATTATAATATATATTCATATATGAATCAATTTTTTTTTCTCTATTATAGGTCTAGTCTATAACTACCCATGATTTGCAGTTCATATTTCTTCTCTTCCCTTCTATTCTCTTCTCTATCCCTCTATCTCTATCTTTATGTATTTCTTTGTTTAACACTATTCAATAACTCTAGCTTAAACTCTCCACACTTCTACCTCTATGTCTCTATATTCTTCTATATGACACAATTACAACATCATCAATAAAAACATATGACTATATCCTAGATGACATATATAAGCATTTTATCTAGGGTTTCGTATATTCTCTATGTTTACACTAGTTTGATAACACATCAAACTCAATTTATTTGGAATTTAGTTCCTATCTTTAACTACAAGATTCCCATGTCTTGAAATCATGTATCACCACAATGATTATTGGTCTCATTACTATATTTATCATATATTGGGCTCTATTTTTGATACACATGCCATTTAACACAAATCCTATCGATCATAGCAATAAAATTTGTTGTTTGTGTCATAATTTATGACTTAGTTACAAGTTCCTATATGTTTCAATGCTTGACCATTGGGATGAACATATCTTTAAATATTGACCATTGATCTTAAGCTTCATGCCAAGATCCAATGATCTTAGTTTAATATAATCAACTTTAAAATGTGTCTATTAGATAAATTTATGATATGTTCACGTGCTCCATTGGATCTTTGTATTCTTTTAAACTTTAACTTTTGAAATTTAAAAATAATCTACTGATATTTTTTATCTAAGCTCTTACATGTCATTATATTTATAAAGTTGCATAAACTTTACCTCTGCTAGTTGTTAAACATCAAGCTCTTTATCTCATCTACTACTTCCTGAGTCTTTAGAATGAATATGCTCTATCGATCTTGTCAAACTAGCTTGGTATTTACTCAAATTTTTCATGTTAAATATTCCATTAAGTTCACTTTCTTTGGTAAATATTTATTTCATGATTATCTTCTCATCATTTGATCTTCTAACAATCTCAATATTTATCTCTGATGAGCTCTCAATAATGTGACACTTGGAATTATCACATGCCTTCTGCACATTACTGTTAGTTCCTACTATTGAGATGCTTGCAATAATCATATTGATCATTCACTATTTGAATTTTAACTACATCATATATTTACTATTCAAGCTCTATGATTTTGACACTTATCCCTATCACATTCCCTCATAGGTGCCTTTGACACATTGATTTCACTATGCATCAATGGATCTTCAATATATGATTAAGTGCTAACTATTAGATCTTTTAAAAATATGTAAATTTACCTTGTGTATATTTGACTAAGTATGGGGACCATCTCAATATGCTTAGAAGGCTAACTTTTCATCTTCATATCTTTTGCTTCGCTCATCCACCTATTGTGAAATTTGGACCATATAAACTAGGCATGATAATGAATAAACACATATTATCATCTCTTCCTAATTAATTAACATGTATTGGATATATTACCATTAATATTATCACTTATATTCTTCTACCATGAGCTAATTATGATTAGAACTACCTAGAAGGCCAACTTTATTCTCGCATAACTTTTGATGTGCTTCATCTCATGACCTACAATTTAGTGCATAAAATCATCTCACATAGGGGATTAAATAAATATATTAATATCATCTATAAAACTTCATACATGTAATATATAACATCATAAAAATGCCTACTCAAGTTTTTTTTCCATCTATAAATTTGACTATGGGAAAACACTGTCAAAATGCTTAGAAGCCAAATTTACTCATGCCTATGTTTTTTCAAAATAAATCTCATGACATAATATTTAATTTATAGAAACAAGGAAAATAAATAAACAAACCCATATGATCCTTTTGTCCCAAGACTTCCATGTGTGAAAATTCTGACCTCATCAACATGCTTACTTAGCTCTACTTGTACCCTTTTGCAAATTTGGTTAAGTATAGAAACTTGGGGAATTTTATCTAAGTAGACAAATTTACATCCCCATATATTTAATTGTGATTCATTTCATGGAGTTAAATTTGGCACATAACAACTAGGGACTAATGTGATCACAATCATATGACCAACTACCCCAAACTCATCCACATGTGGAAATGGTGATGTTATCAAATTGACTTTTTAGATTTTCCTATCATAGACCCAAAATGTCTAGATAATAAATATGAAAAGAAATATGAATTACATAATCACTCCAATCATCCTTGATGTCTAATAGGATCCTTTTCACGTACTCAAATCACCATACTCTGCCCTAAACATCAATGACATCCATAATGCCAATAATCTCCCTTTTGGCATGAATGACAATCATATTACCAACATTCCTCTCCTCAATATAGGCCTAATGGTATCCTAAAAACCCATTAGTAAAGTTATATATCTCACAACTTGTGATGCCATCTAAGGATTCATTAGTGAATAGATTTGGAAAGGGGTTAGTTATGTAGGAAACATTCAATAATCTATAGTTGACAGAAATTCAGAGGCATCCATCCTTAATGATGTTGATGACCATGGGGATAACCCATCCATATTCCTATATAGGTAGATGATTCCTACAATTATCATAACATAAAATTCCATTTTCACCTTAGTGCAAAGATTAGGGTTCATATTATAAGGTCACTTCTTGATGGGTCTTACACCATTGACTAGTTTTATGCTCATCTTCTTCTTTTTCTAGGGTTCTATCCTCAACTTGGTGTACTAGTTTCCTTTTGACTATCAAGTTATTCCAATTGTGCACCTTCCATGTGTCATCATCTTCATCACTAGAGTCACTATTGAGGGTTTATTCTTTAAATAATGTTTAGACTACTAACCTTTTTTTACTAAACATGTCATTTAGGCACTCTTCCAATATTGTAGTTTCCTCAAACATTAACCTTCTAAATACCTATAGTGGCTCAATCAGTTCAAGGTTTTGTAAAGAAAATGAGAAGGTGTGAACAAACCACTCCTTAAGGGAATCCCAATTGGATATCTCATGATGCATCTTATTGATAATATACCATTCCCATGCCCAACTCTTTAAGGTCCTATAGAAGGTGTGCACTCATAAATTCCTTGGGGAATTTTTGTTGTAGACAGTCCATGTTTCTCTGTAAAGATGCACATGCACTATAGGGTTAGAATCACTAGAGTAGGTTGAAATGTCTAGGTCCTCATTATTCATTCTAAATCTAGTGTAAATAGTTGCCTTCACATGTTGAGAAATTAGAAAACTAGTTATTTGTGCTACCTACCAATAAGAAATAATGTTCTTCAATGTATACACTAGTGTACCCATTCTATACACCTATTTTGGGATGCATGATTCAAGGTCACAAACATAGTCTTCCACTGGATTATTCCCTTAATATCTTGGGATTGATTCAAGTTTTCCATTACTTAGGAAAAATAATCTTTTCCCCTTATTCTTGGCATAAGGGACCCATTTTTTAGAAGTGCACGTGATATTTATCCATCTTATATTTACTATTTTTAGTGCCTTCATGCACACCAAGTGACACCTTTGATGAATGGTCTCATATGCTTCCTTGACCCATTGGTCACAAGTAACATTGGTGTGTCTAAATATGATTTTCCATCTTCCCAAGAGAGGACTCCTTGATCATTTGGGTCTAAAGTCTTGACACCTTACACCATGATGTTATAAATGTGGTTGATCTCATCCTCGATGTCCACTCTTTTGACATACGGGGTCCTTGGTCATTTGAGAGTGGTATAACTACCCTCTCCTTTACATTATCAAATGCCATGTAGTATATTTTGAAGGGCATATCTACATTATTTAAATACCACCATGGACTTCTTAGAAACATTGAGTAGTTATCCTAATTTGTTAACTTGATTACTTCAAAGTTAGTGTGGAGTTCAATTCCCATGATACATACAACTACACTCTTCATAATTTTGATTGACTATGATGGGTCTTATTGGCCATGAATAGTACATGAGGGGAAGGTCTCAAGGGTAGCCTACCCATTTTATCCTAAGCATTCTTGGTCAAGATATTGACCTCAACACATGTGTCTATAAAGACTTCACAGATAGAACACCCATCAATAGTGGCATCCACGAGGAGTTCTTGGTCATATTCAACATTCTGTGTATGTTAAACTTTTCATGCCCTCTTTATGTGTGTCATAACAACCTTAACTAGATTTTGTCATATATGCTCTAGGATCAAATTATTCAATAGGGGTATCATTCCCTCTATTTTTAGGAAGTGTAAAATATTACTTAATTCTTGTATCTCAGTTTCCTATCTATCCTTCTTCTTACAAGAGGTAGTAACCTACACTTTTAGGTCTTATGTTAATTAGAACTCCCCTTATAGGTTTTATATGACACTTATAGCTTGACGTAATGCATCTTTCTAGCATGTTAGGTATGAGTATGATGTATCTTTGGGTTTAGGCTATGTTATGCACTTAGTATGACACTTATTCCCATATTTTAGGCATAACTTAGGTACTAGTACAATTGGTAGTTGATTGGTGAATCCACTTTGTATAGTTTTTTGTACCTTGACTTCCTCAATACATGTAGGTTATACCTTTGGGGTCCATTTTAACATTTTTATCTCATGCATAATCATTATAACATCCTTTTTTATATCAAGTCTAACTTGGGTTAACTTTTTGTACAAGTAAAGTAATTCTTCAAACCTATGGGACCATTAATAATATACACACAAAGGATGCATAGTGCAGTCATGTTGATAATGCTCTATTAAACCATACTTATAACATGAGTATGGTGGGAACCTTCCACCACTGCATCCTTCACCTCACCCTTTGGCACCTTGTGGCATCCCAAACATTATTTTATATTAGTTTCATCCATCATTACATTGGTTATACTACTCATCAATTACTATGGTGGTATGTCATGCACCTCTTTGTATGTTCTTGTGCATTTTATCAATCACCCAATAATTATTAGTGGTATGGGTGTAGGCATCACATAAATAAAAATAGATGGTTGTGTTGACTTGGCTGACACATTGAAATAAAGGGTAGTTATGAATTCCATATGCCTCTTGATAGAGTTTTTAAGTTAGAATTAGGGTCTGTGCATTCTTTCATGGATAGTTTTTTCCTATTATGGCCTTTCACTTCCTAATTATTGAACCATAGTCTACTTTTAACATCATGCAATGAGATAGAGATAATATTTTGGAGTTGGGAGGCCATAAATGAAATATATTACTCCATAAATGGGTTGATCCTAGTATCTATGCTTCTGATTACCTTGGATCTAATCATGGATTCAAGCAATTATTGACGGTTTATAAAAGTATTCATGGAAAGCACTCTTCAAAATGGCATGAACAACCCTCCAATGAACCATTTATCATTATAGGAAGGGTGAATATCATAAGGGATATTTGATAGGAGAATTTTTAACCTTACATCATATAAGAACACACTTTTTGAGGGTCCTTGGGTAATCTCTTTTAGCATGACAATGCTCTGTTATTCAAACTTTGAATTGTCAAATTCCTTCAGGAATGCATCCTTCAGAGTATCATAGCCATGGCCTAGTTAGAATCAAATTTTATATACCAAGTGTGGGTATGTTCAAGTAGAGTGGTAAAAAATTAGGTATCCTTAAACTTTTATTGGGTTATGCCTTATGCACCACTGTAGTTCACATTTTAGCACGTATTCCATGACATTTTCTATGCCATAATACTATGGAAATTTTATATCTATTTCATAGTGGATTTGTTGTGGGGGGGGGGGGGGGGGGGGAAGCTGGTATCTAAGGCACTTGTCTCCTTAGTTTTGTCTTGGTGGTGGTCCTCCAACACCTCCATCTACTAGGTCAGGTGTTTGTCCCATCATTATTGCTGGTGTAGTTGATGTCGATGCTGATGTACTAATTACTTGTGGTACCAAACCACTTCCTAAAATTTATTACCCAATTTACATTGCTAACATCAACTGAGATGGTATGCTCTCATTCAAATTATATTATGGTGAGCTAACACCTAATGGTATATAGATAGTTTCAATCACTTATTTGTATGGAATAATACATTTAATCATAAAGTTGAACTTTAAGTCTAAAAAATGTCTAAGATCTGGATCATCAATAGATTCAATTATTAATTATGTACTTTGTTTGAGTGGGGGATCTAGTGGATGAGTATGCACCATAGGTTCAATTGGGGTAGGCACATCAAGAATATCTATAATCACTAAATCTTGTAGGAACCCAACAAATTATACACCTATCAAGTATTGAGCTTGATCAATTTATTCATTATATTTGTCACCTTTGCGCTATTTTATTTCAAGAGATCATTCCACTTTACCTTCCCACTCACTATAGGTTCTCTCAACACTTGTAGGTTTGATATCTTTCATCATTTGGTGCCATCTCTTATTATAGGTCTATCTTTTGAGCTCTCAAGTGTCAATTTTTTTGTCCCCTTCTATAACACTTCACCTACACATCCCCTTTCCCCCCTTTGCACTACTCATATATAAAAGGACTTTAGCCTTCTATCCTTAAATTTTAAAAACCATAATCCACCATTAGATTTTTTATCTCTATATAAAATTACTTCACAAATGTGCCTCTAAGGTCATGCAAAAACTAGTACTCTACTTCCTCAGGGCACAAGTACGTTGAGACTATAAAATCAAGTATGTAGCTATTTAGAAATCCTTGCCACCATTTATCCCCTTCTCTAGTCCAAGTAGCATCCAAGGTCTCATGCCTCTCTAGGTGCTCCTTAGTTAACTCATGGCACTATCCATATTTTTTTCTTCTATAGGTTGTATATGTAGCCAACAACTCATACACATGCTTAGGTAGCCCATAGAAAAATACCTCATAAAAAGAATCATATAGGTTGTTATGAACCTATTTTCTTAGATTGTGTCCCTTTTAGGTTGGATACCTTATTTCAAAGCTATCTTCCACCTATTATATCTTGTGCTCTAGGTTTTCCAGATAAATTTGGTACATCTTTTTGTCACATTGTCACAACAACAAAATGCAACATAGGTCTCGAAAATGAAACCAAAATGTTGTAGAAAAGGGTGCACAATTATCTTAGTCAGTTATGGGTGCTCATCATTTAAACACTCAACTAAACCAACATCAATCCACATAAGGCACCAGCCTTATGCACTCACTTAAAGTACAATTGAGAAAGAACTGGGGATCACATTGGGCTAGTTGTGTTATGGTGTAAGCTATAAATTATGGGACTTGATCTATTTAAAGAAGGCTTTAAGTAGATCCATAGGTGTAAGCCTTTCATGGACTATGCCTAGTGGCCTATAGGTGTAATCCTTTTGGTGGACTAATCTGAGAGTCATATGGGCACAAGCCTTTGTTAAAATAAGCCTAGCATCATATAAGTGATTTAAGGGTCAAATATATGCTTTCACTTAAAGTAATCATACAAGGATCATGTTTATAAGAATGATAGGAATTCTTGGCACACACTATATACTTAATATTTATGCAAGTTAAATATGATGTCATTAAATTTTGCAAGGAATCCATTAACAACATAAACTAGAAGTACATATGAATGTCACTTAGCATAACTGAGTTTAAACTACAACATTATATCCATTATACATCCCATTAGAAATACAAAAAGGCATATAAACTAGACACATAATGTTTTAGGGAAACCATATTCATCATTAATCAAAGCTTTAAACAATACAAAGTATAGAGTTCATAACACAATATTTATCCAATTCATATCACTAAATGACTTAGAGGATCATAGATGAACTTGGGTGATTACAAATAGAGAATTCATATTATCTATACTACTCCTAAGTCTAATGTATTTTTAATCAATGCCTACAAATCCATTTTTCCAAAGCTCCACTGATATTTTTCCATCCCATTGCTCTAACTAGTTTAATATCCTTAAATAGATTTGAGGAGTATCTTCACTAAGATGGAAGGTACACACCAAGTGTTGAGATGGAGCTTGGTCATCATACCTACTGGATCCATAACTCTATGAAGTTTGTGATGTAGTTAACATGTATCACCAAATCATTGAAGATGCCTTAGAAATCCTATAGATTTCTAGCCACCTACTAACTAGTATAGGGTATAAACTACAACCTCTAGCTACCACCAAAATATCAAAATTCCAATCACTATAAAAAGATTACTTCTCATTGATGTGGATGTCATGTTGGAACCAATCCTATACTTAACATGATAATGGTTCCAACACTAATTATAACTACCTATGGGAAAATTAGTATCATTAATCCTTTATCAATTTCCTAATTATAACCACATTTGGGTAAATTAGGAGAAACACTATTACCATGTATTACCACATTACCTTGCAATTACTATTATCATTTACCTTGACATTTACATTTTATCTAAAATTGATGGTACTTAATTAGATGATTTTTATGTGGGCATAATTACACTATCTTGAGGTCCTGTAGGACTGTGTAGGTGGAACTTTACTCATTTGAGGTCAACTCAGTCACCCCTAAGCCATGCTCTCACCATTTTGTGAGAATTTTAAGTTGAATACTCTCAATATTTTATGAGCAACCTAAACCACACTCTCATCATTTTATGAGTTGGACTATTATGTGTCTCATAGTTCTATATTGATTTATGATGCCTAAAACACTCCAAAAACATTTGTGATAGTTTCAAATACCTTAAACATTTTCAAACGATATAGAAAATCCTAAAAAAACCAAAATCATGAAATTGGATTAGAATTTCCACATGAGATATAAATCCATCAAAAATATATGCGATGGGCCACCTTGTTTGTTTCATTTCGAGACCACCTTAATCTTTTTCATCCCATTTTAAAGATAACTACATCAACTTGAAGTCTGCACAGATTATGTAGGAAACACTTAGATATGTGGAGTATCAAAGGTTAGCTTGGCCACACCTTCCTTTTTTTATCACTTATTTGCCTTAAGGATCTTTGGACCCCTAACTATCTCATGCTTAACCACTTGTCATTTATTTTTCCCATCCTTTTTGGCCTTAACCATACACTCTCATCATTTTATGAGATGATGTTGTGAACATTGTGTATTCAAATTTGATACATTGATGACCACTTGACTTTTCTTATGATTTAATTATTTTATGAGCAACCATTACCTACACTCTCCCTATTTTACGAGCTCATTCTCATTCTAATCTTTAGATATAGTAGACACTATGAATTACCAATTTAATTCATTAGTGGATACTCATCTCTTGAATTTTAGTGTGGTTTTATTATAAATCATACTCTCACACTTGTGAAATTTATTTGTGTTGACATTTTCATGGTTTTGAAATGTCATCCCCTCTTTGCTCATGCACTCTCCATTTTGAGATATCATTCCTATTGTACTTTAAAATTCAATCATGTTTTCTTATCACCCATTTTATTATATCTTATATCTTATGAGGACTAAATTTTGCCTAAAGTTCATATTGGATCTTGTGTTCATGGAACTATGTAGGTAATGTCCACCTACCTAGTGCATCTAGAGTCAACTTAGCTACCCCTTCCTTTTCTAGTATTCCCTCCCTCCCACCGCCCCCCCCCCCACCCCCCCAATTTTGTTTTCTTTGTGTGTTTTTATCTCTTATATCCTAGGGGAAATGTTTTTTTTTTTGTTTGTTTCATTGTATCCTATTATTTAGGGGAAATGTTTGTGATCTTGTTTATGTCATCATTTCCCTATTACCTAGGGATAATTTTTTGCCAATTATTGTTCTTATGTTGTTTTACTTGTGTCATTGCTATCTAGCTTAGGCATCACCATGTCACCAAGAGTAACACCTTTATTACATATTGATGAACAATTTATTTCTATGTTTGCACTAACATTATGATTAACCATTATTTCTATATTATTGTTTGTGTAGCTTTATTTGTTCATTTTATGTGTTTAGATCAATTTGTTTACTGCACTTTTCTTACTTTAGATAATTTAGTTGTTTTGATTATTTTGTTTACTTTGTTTGTTGCATATTTTTCTTGTTTGATTTTTCATTTATTTATTTTGTCTTTATTTGTATCCTATTAGTTAGTTTATTGATGTTTTATTTTTGTGTTTTATTATTTAGTTTGTTTACTGTTGTTTTTCTATTATTTTATTTATGTTTTTTTATTTATTTGTATTTTGTTTATATTTATTGGTGTTTTATTTGTTAGTTTGTGATTCAATTTTTATTGTGTTTTTTTTTAATTATTTTGTTTTGTTTTGTGTAATCATATAAAATGTCCAAATTGGTATCTTGAGTGTGGATAGTGACACCCAATCCATATGACCTTCTTGCATGCTCTCATAACCTTTCCAAACACCTTTTTGCTTATAATTAGTCATCCATAGACTTTTAAAACCTGATTCTAGCTCAGCCAACTACATTTCCTAGGCCAATTATATCCCTTAGGTCTTGATCCTATAATATATGAGTGTCAGACCTAGACTATAGCACTAGACCCTAGGGTGTCCCATTTTTTAGAGATTTTATCTAATCACATTTTTAGGCCAAATGACCATTTCCATTTGATTCTTATTCTTCATTATGTCACCCTAGTGTGAATACATTTATCCCATGACCAATATCCCTATAAAAGTCAACTCAAAATTCATTTATAAGGGAGGTTGGCAAATATTACAAAAATAAGAAAGAAAACAAGTAAAACCATTGAGGCAAATTTCTTTATTTTCTATATACAACCATCCAATATAGCTACTAACATATTCAAACCCTCACACAAATCCCTAGCCACCTCAATCACTTTCAATTTGGCATTTTTGCATCTACATAACACTATTGCACAAAGCACATCAAGTGGGAGAACTACATATGGATTGATCCCTCTTTGAAGTATTGGTATGTAGGTAATGTGCCCACATAAGGGGTGTGGATACATGTTCAGTGCATATTACACACATTAGTCCCCCTTTATTTCTCAAATTTTATTCAAAAATTATGAAGGTCTAGGGTTTGAGATTAAATTATCTCTATAAGGATTTCCATCGACATTTAGGATTCAAAATTTGATAGGTAGTATCACACAAGGACAATGACTTAAACCTAGAAAAATTAGATCCTTGTGATTAGTTTGGATAATAGCAGTAGGACTTAGACTATAACATCAGACCCTAAAGTGTCCTCTTTTTAGTTCTCCTATCCTTTTGTTAAATTAAAGTGAGATCAAGATTCATGACACTATCCCAGTCTTGCATAACTAGTTTCAACCTATGTCTCAACCATCTTAGTCTAGTTTTAAGCTAAGTTATATTTCTCTTTATTTATTGTTATTTTTAGAAAAGTTTAAAAGACAATAAATTATACAATTAGTACTATAATTATTGACATATTTTTTTATTAATTTATTATTCTAGAATCTTAACTAGAATAAGAATAAACTCCATTATTCCTAAAATTGTTAAATAATTTGGTGAACTTGACTTACTTCATTTGTGCATAAAACCCCTAGAAACCCTAGGGTAGATTCCTTTCTAATTTTTTGCCAATATTTTTCTAATTTTTCCTCCATATTTAAATCATAAATTCACATTTAATTTTTAGAATTTACCTTAGTAATTTTAAACATAATTTCATTCAAACCCTAGTTGCCTATACTAGATCCTAGTATTTTTATGTTTTTTCCTTCATATTTAAATTAGAATTTATTAGTTAATTTTTAAAAATTTACCATAATAATTTTTAAAATCATTTTTTTTACCCTTAGTTGCATATACTATGTCCCTTAATTTTGAGGTATCACCTTACATGTTTGTGAACTTTGTATCATTTTTATGCATATGCCAATCTACTATTTTTAGCACTTTACATTTCCTTTATTCAATACTTTAATTGCATTGCATTTTTATTATTACAACTTATTACAAAAAATTCAATCCATTTTTAGTTTATTTTCCTACGTTAACAATGGCCCAATATACCAATTTTGATGAAACTGATAAGAGGGAACTTCAAGATATTTTAACCAAACATACTAATATGTAATATGACATGATTATAATACTAAAAAAATAACAAAAAAAAGTGAACAATAATCAATCTTCTCAAACCATAGAGAAACTAGTTACAAATGATATTATGGGGGCAACTATGTCTCCATAACCCCCTTTAACAGCCAAACCTTCCTATGAGGCACCACCAATTATGACTAGTACATCTTTGTCTCCTGATGTGGCTTCCCTTATGAAAGATATAAAATATCTTCAATCCAAGGTGCTACATCTTTAGCAAGGTTATTCTAGACCTACACAGGCCTTAGATTCTTTTCCTCTACTTCATACACCATTTTCATGTCATATTGCATCTACACCCTTGCCACTAGGTTTTGTTCAACCTAAGGTCACTCTATATGATGAAAAGGGTGATCTAAACACATACTTGAGATCCTTTCACATAGTTGTTTGGACTATGTGCTAAATGACTAGTTACTAACCAAGCTATTTCCATGGAGTCTAAAAGATTATGCTTTACAATGTTTCTATAATCTACCAAATAATTCAGTCAATGCATTCAATCCTTTAGCTAACATGTTATTAGCTGATTTTAGCATTAACATAGGTGACAAGGTTTCTTATGCCCAAGTTGCACAACAAAAATAAAGGTCAAATGAGCATCTCACAAATTATGTTCTTTGATGTAAGACTATCTTGGCTAAAATGAATAGACCCATGACTGATCAAGAATTACAAGATCTCTTCCAATAGAGTCTTCTACCAGCTTTGCATGAGTTAATAAGGTTCAAAATATTTTCTTCCTTCACTGAGTTATAACATACACTAAAGGAAAAGGAAGTCAAATTAATTTCAATGGGTAAAATCAAGTATACAAATATATCAAAAACAACAAACAAGAGTAATAATAAATTCCAATATAAATTAAAGGTTAATGATAACAAAAGTCAAAATTAACCTATAGTTAATGCAACTTCAGAGTCCCCTTAATGAGTGGCTTTATGTATACCTCCTCAGTGAACATTTTCCAATCTACCAATATCTCCAATTAGAGTCTTACAATAGTTATTATAATGTAATATCATATCTCTCCCTCTTATTTAGGAATTTGATCCAACAAAGTCTCTTCCATGGGGATATGATTAGAATGTATTTTATGATTTTTACAAGGCACCAAGCCACACGAAAAATAGATGCATCAGTTTGAAACATAATATATTGGACTTGATAGATGGTAATGTTATTGATCTTGACTCTCTATTTGAGCCTCCTTAGTCATAATAAATAGAATACAAAGCTTTGAAAACATTCTTAAATCTTGTCCCACAACATTATAAACAAGAGATAGGGGATACATCAAGTGTTCACCATGTATATGATGCACATCATCTACCAACTACATATTAGGCACCTTTAGTTGAGTCACATCCTTTAAGTAAGATGATTGATGTGTATAATTCTAGAGTTCCATCTATACCTTCCATATCTTTCTCAAGGTAGGAGATGGTGGAGGATGATTCAAATTATATTGTACTCTTTATTAGAGCTTAAATTTATAATCATCCCATTCATAGTGTTCTCATAGATAATGGATTTACCATAAACATGTGCACTATAACATTACTACAACATTTAATATATTTAGAGTGGGACATTACCCTAACAAACATAATTATGAGTGGATTCAGTGGGCACATATAGATTTCATTAGGTAAGATTGTACTTCTTCTATAAGTTGGTCCAACACATGTTGCCACACCATTTACTATTATTCCCAATGTAGGAGTTTTTGATATGTTGCTTGGCTGACCATGGATTTAGAAACTATGAGTAATACCTTCTATAGATCACAAATGCATGAAATTTATTCATGATAATTAGGTTGTTATAGTTGGTAGAGTTCCATATGAGTTAACATTCCCCACTTTAGAACCATATTTTAATTTTTAGTCACTAGCTTCAACTTCTCCACTAGTTACAGTTCTTCTTTCATTTCAGATTCTGACATAGTTAAGGCCTTCCTCGCCAACACAAAGAATTCATGCACTTCCATACAGGCCTATTTTAGAGCAACCAAAATTTTAGGATTTTAGATAGCTTCCAACAATAGTGTTAACATCTAGGATAGTATCATTAAGGTATATGACTCTACACATAGAACATATGTTTAGAGAGATTCTCCTACTACCAGATGGGTCCCTAAGAGCCCTATAATTACATCCACTTCTTTGAGTTACACTAGGACCCCATAGTTAGTTTCCACTATAGAGATTTCAAAGCATTTAAAACATACACAAATTTTAGAGCCAGAGTATCACCCCTTCCATCAAGCATCACAATCATGCATGATCCCTCTCCTTGATACAAGACACCATGATAGGGAGTCTCTTATGAGACTCATTGGTTAGTATCATCTCTTCTCAGCCTTGCTTGTACATAGTTTCCATTTCATTGATTGTACATAGTTTCTTTTCAATTAATTATACATAGCCTCCTCATGATTTATTGTACATATCTTATTTTTAAAAATCCAAAAACATTCAAATAACTCAAAATACCAAAAATAAATACAAAAACATTCAAATAATTCAAAAACACAAAAATATTTCAATTGTATGCATTATCCATGCTTTACATTTCTACTACCATGTTAGACTTACATTTGTTATTCTCTACCATTATTTGTTGATTTATCTACATTAACATGCTTCACTTGATCTTATTTGAGTGTGTGTAGTGACATCTAGATCCTTGATTGCTTCACTCTACCCATTAAGGGGGCATCCTACTTCTATGTTCGAGACATACATCGATATATCTACCCATGAGGGCATATTTTACATGACTACACCATCCATGTTATGTCATTCCTACACCAAATACTCTAGTTATCATGTTGATGTACATTACTTACTAGCTTATACATATTACTTTATCAACATTTACTAGTATATAACACTTGTGTATTTCTTAGCATATACCTAGTCTTATACTCCATGTTTTACATAATTTCACTTCTTCCTTTGATTAGTTAGATATGATTGTATTTATAATATATTACATTCCTTCCTTACTTTGTATATCTAGATGTGATTTCACTTCTTAATTCCTATTTTATCTCTTGTATGCACCTTAGGACATTTGTTAATGTCCTTTACTTATATTCTTGTGTGTGCCTTAAAACATTTGCCAATGTCTTTTTCTTGTACTCTCCTATGTGATTGTAGCCCTCATGCTAAACTTACTTGTTTTTAATTATATGTGTATGTGGCATTTGAGCATGCCTTGCATGTCTAATTTATAATTTGAGTGATATGTACCCATATCCCTTATTTATTTAGCCCCTTGGTCACTCTTGTATGTTTGTTGTTTCTTACTTTGTGTGTTTGTTTTTTATTTTCTTCTCATTGTTTGCAATGTCATGGTCCACATCATGAATTTTGTTGCTATCTTAGATTCCATGATGGACTTCGTGCTCCATCCCTCCTTAACAAATAAAAACAAACATTTCCAATTTCAAAATAGTACATTGCATATGATATTTTATTGTTATATCTATCAAGGAATACCCTTTTTGATTTAACAATATCCAATACAAGCTATGTTATATATTGAGACATTTTTTTTATTATCATTGATATATCATGTATTTTATAACATAACACACTTACATGGCTCTTTCTTCTGAGGGAAATCATTGTAGGGTCTTCATTTATACCCTTAGAAGAGGGGGAAATAAATAAGGGTTTTATCATAGATATCAAAGCTCTTAATGGTCAAAAAATTAGTTTTCAAAACACTTAAAATAATGATCATATGTCAAACTAGGTAGAATAGACCATAAAAATAGTGATGATTATAGAACAATCATCAAATTTAGAAAAGGACAATAACACTGGACATGGACAATAACACCAGATAGTAGGGTATCCTATTTTTGATGCTCTTATCCAAGTAGCAAAAACATAATTTTTTTATAAATAGGCAGAAAGGTAAGTTTAGCTATAGTTTTGTCAAATATAATTTAGTTTAAAATCAATAGTTTTAGTAAATTTTTTCCTAGATAATCTAGATATAGGGGGCATCATGAGCAACATGATGGCTCTCACTTCTAGTTTTAGATTGGGTAGTTAGTATAACTTTTAGATTAAAATCCATGTTAAAAACATAGTGATTAGGGATAATTTGCATGGCATATTAGTCTTCTTTTCTTTCCAAGTTCTGTATATTACCCAAGCATTCTTAGTAATTACATACCTTATTCCATCTATAGGTGGTTATCATCATTTTGGAGTGGCTTTAATATAAGCCTAACTAACACATTCTTTAGTGGCTTCCACATAAGCCTAATTTCTAGTTTTGAAGTGGATTTCATATAAGCCTAACTCCTCCTTCTAGAGTGGCCAAGATTGGCCTAGTTTTTAGTACACATTTGGCTATCCATTCTACATTATCATATTATAGAACATTCATAGGCTTTGACAGCCATCTTATAGGACACACATTTATACCAATATCAATTCATAACTTCACTTGGGGGTAATGATAGAGCCAAATCATGAGCTAACCTTTGTATTATTGTGCCACTTACTTAGAGGGATTGGATATATAGTCCAAACATTAATTAACACATGCATGATCACATAGCTTCACTTAGTGGGTAAAGATGGAGCCAAAGGGCTAGACTTTGCATTCTTGAACTACTCTCAAAGAATTGAGCACTCAACTCCATTTGAGATATTACTTTTGGTATAGCACATATCCAACATCACTCAGCATCACTTAGCAACATGATAGTTTCTATATTAGTTTACATACCCTATGAGGTGTATTCATTATTTTCTCTTCCTCTCTCTCTTACCTAGCTTTTGTATGTTCTTATTTTAGATATAACACATATAATAAGAACTAATCTACTCTTTTTTATATATTTCATATTTAAACTTTAAAATGTGTTCTCTCTACACACACTCAACATCACATAGCTTCATGGGATTCACCCTTATAGGTAAGTTCAGGTATGCTTTCTACTTTCCTTTATCCTATTATTTCACTTTGCTACATCACTAGAATAAAAGGGGGCAAATGTAGTCATATAATATGTCCAAATTGGTAGCTTGAGTCTGGCTTATGACACCTAATCAATAAGACCTTGCATGCTCTCATAACCCTTTTAAATACCCTTTTTCTTATAACTAGTCATCTGTAGACTTCTAAAACTTGATTCTAACTTAGTTAGTCTTGAGCCTATAGGATAGGAGAGTTGTACATGGATAATAGCATCGAACCCTAGTGTGTCCCATTTTCATCACTCCTATCAAATCAAATTTCAAGCCCAAATGACCATTTCCATCCAATTTTTATTCTTCACTATGTTAGCCTAGCATGAATATATTTAAGCCATGACCAATAGATCTTTATAAAATTCCATTCAAAGTTCATTTAGAAGGGAGGTTAGTGAATATTAAAAATTCGAGCAATAATACAAGAAAAACAATGGAGGAAAATTTCACTATTCTCTACATACAACCATCTAATATAGCTACCATCATGTTCAAACCCTCACACCAATCCCTAGCCACCTCATGCACTCTTACTTTGGAATTTTTGCACTTTCATAACACTATTACACAAAGCACATCAAGTGGGAGAACTACATATGACTTGATCCCTCTTCAAAGTATTGGTATGTAGGTAGTGTGTCCATATAAGGGGTGTGGATACATGTTTAGTGCATCTTACACACACTAACCCCCACTTATTTCCCAAGTTTTATTCAAACATAATGAAGGTATAGGGTTCACGATTAAATTATCTCTACAAGGAGCTCCATCGACATTCAAGATTTGAAATTTCATAGGTAGGCTCATACAGGGACAACAAATAAAACCTAGAAAACTTAGATCTCTCTAACAAG
>JARHVA010006186.1:0-20000 GCA_037957365.1 Torreya grandis | reverse complement strand
GGTGTATAATATCCCAAACCATATATTTCAATAGTTTTAAGCTCTTTAAATGGTTATATACCCTCCTTCATGCTTAAAATATTGTAAAAGTATAGATTTTTTACAAATATATATAGTGTCTTTACAATTAGGTACCATTGAGGGAGTCTTCTCTGAGTGTACTAGGCATTACATGAGCTTTCTAGGTTATTCAGGGGTGTTAGGATGATAAAACATCAAGATGTATAAGACTAAGTCTACCTAGGGTTTTAGAGAGGTTTACGAGTGCTTAGGAGTCTTAGTGATAGTTCAAAAAAATGCCATGAATATACATGGTACTAACCTACTTAACTTCCATTAATGGGTTAGGTTCCCATATAAAGGATGTATGGAGATATGAATGTTGGAAGATGATTCTAGGGTAGTCTACAAACAATTTTGAGTGGCCATTTTCTTAAGGTTTATTAATAGAGGTTACCCCCAAATTACAACCAATCCTTCATGGATTATTAGTTAATATGGATACTGAAAAATACCTAATAGCTTTGTTCTTGAGTACCTATGTGGTGGAGTGGGTGAGCACTTGAAGTTAACACCTGAGTTGACTATGTGTAGGATGAGGAACTCGAGCAAGGTTTTAGAGATACTTTGACCTTTTCCTCACTTATTTACACATAAAAAATCATCATGGTATTTAAAACCACTAAACACCCTCATTATTCATCAAAATTATCATAAGGATCTGAGGCTCTTCAAGATAGTAGTAGGGTTTATAACACAATTTGGAGTCTGTCTACATTGGCCTATTCTCAAGGGTGTTTAATGAGGACCCTAGATGCCAATCCTTCTAGGTGATTTTTAATGACCCCAAACAAAATTATAGACTAATCCAAAACCATCTTTGTATTTCAAACCTTTCAAATATTGGGTTGCCCATCTAGATCCTAGACTAACTATCAGGGACAAGGCTTGGTCTGAGTCTAAATATTGGGTGTACCCACTATTTATATTTTAAAAATTATAGTATGGATGGATTTTACCAATGATAATTTCCATTCCTTCAAAATTTTAAAGCCTAACTATTCCTACAAATCCCTCAACTAACCATTTTGTCTAAACTATATAGCTACCTATTAACTATCTACAGGGGGCCTATGAGGTGACTTGATGGACTAAACACCATCAGAACATATCTTATTCATGATTTTCATCCTTATCCATCATATTTTGTGGATCCATGTCCTGATCAACCCCTCCAAGTATCTCACTTACTCTTGTGTTCTTTTGTAAGGTTTGGGAATCAAGAACTTAATCTGACCCTAGAGGAATGTAAGTATACTTTCTTAAGGTTCCTTGAGTCCAAACCCATTAAATGGTATTGGGGAATCACCATTATCCTATATTTAATATTATATTCTTTAATCCAACCTCTATTTTCAACTCTCTTTGTGTTCCATATGCATGCGTATGCTCACTTGAGGATTGTTGACTAAGTTTTCTTAAAATCCTTTGCCTTTTCCTTATCTGTGACTTGACTGAGAATGTGATCTTAGTCCTACCTAGGTTGTAATTTAATTTACCTTATATTTTTTGGTATAGAATATACTAATGAATTATAATCATGTGTTAATATCCTTTACTTTAATTATCTTTTGATCCAATAAAATAATTATAATTCCATCCTCAAGTCTGCCTCAATGAGTAGCCTATAGGTTTCCTCCTTGTATTCTTAGATAGCTAGGTGGGTAAGTCTTCCGCATGTGAGTTTTTTGTAAATTTTTGGATAAACCTTAACTTTATAAGGTCTCTTTTACTTCATAATATCCACTAATTATTTTAAATATTGACCTTCATCACATAGCACTTATTTCAAGTAAGTCAAATAGAATGGTTATAGGTGGTAGTTCAAGAGAAGGGCTTGGATAGTGAAGTACCATCTCATTTTATTCATATAAATATGGTATTATGAGGTGATATCATATTTTAAAAACCATTCCTAAATCATTATTTACTTAAACCATTTGAACTCAACTTTCTTACATAATTAAGAGGCAAGAAGGACCCAACTGTAGATGTTCATTTAAGCTGAGTCTCAACTTTGATGAGTGAAGTATGAAGATTCAGATCTAGAATAGGGAAAAATAAACCTTCTCTCTTCTTGAGATTTTTAATGGTCGCCCCTTTTACCTTTCATTCTTTCTTATAATACACATAGTGGTCTCAACTCTTATCCCTTGAAACTTATCTTATTTTTCCCTTATAGGCTGGTTGTACATGGATATATGGTATTGTTGTAGGTGTTTACTCTATTTTAAGCCTTCTTGAGTGTGTTAAGGTCTTACACATGGATTTTTTAAGCCTATTTGAGTATCATTGATACCTTTAAATTCTCATAAGAAACCTCACAGTCCTATGAAATACAAATTCTGCTCAACCTTCTTCATATGCCAAGCGTAGGCCAATTTAGGTGGTTGTATGTGTGCATCAAGTCTTATATAGGATAGTGATTAAAGTGGAAGTATGAAGTGGATTTATGGTGAATAAACATTTAATATATCATTATCCATCTTGATACTATTCATTTTCCTCTCTCAATTAATACTAAAAGCTTGACCTTACTCTCAAAACTCAGTCACCAAGGAGTTGTAAACCTTGTTGTATGAACTACGAATCTTAGTGTGCCACCTGACGTGAATGACCTAATGAAATTTATGGTTCTTATATATAATTAGGTTCTTGTTTAAAAATCACCAAAAGTATTATATTCTCTCACTTATACTTGTCCTTGAATATACCTCCTTAGTCACTCATTAGAATGCTTCTTTGGAACTCTACTATAGTAGGCCAAATGACTAGTTGTAAGTGTTTATTAGTATTACTTAGTAGGGGTTATGACTGATATAAGTATAAATTCAATGGTTTCATTGATATTAAGGATGCTAAATGGGTATTAAAGTTTTTTAGCATGACCTAGACTTAGAATGAAGGGTGAATGGATGGAGAAGGGTGACTTTGGGATGAAATGGGGGGTGAAGTACCAAAATAGGTGTAAAACATAGTGAAAGGTAGTGAAAATAACATGGAGTGACAAGGTTGGATTATGACATGGATTAAATCATGGAGACCTCCTAAGATAGCCAATATGAACCTTGACACTCTAATGCACAAACCTAATTAAATATAACATTTTGAAGGTAAAGAAAGGATAAACACAGCCCAAGAAATGAAACCTAGGACACTCTAAGTAACCTTAGTTTTTGCAAAGACTTAAACTCTTCTAAAATTAATTAAGTGTGCTTGGAGGTGAGAAGGATGGTTTTTAAGCCCTTAAGGCTACCATGGAGGTCTATAACCTTATTCGCAAGGTCATGAGGATGATCCATCATCAATCTAACGTTTCCTTCCATTTTCTTGAGCTACATTTGAGGACTCTCAATATTCCATTAATCCATACAATAGTGCACAACATATAGTGGCCTTCAAGTGTGATTAAGCCCCATTTTTATTGATATATTCTAAGATGAGAAGAGCCATTATACCTTAAACCTTAGTAAGGAGGAGTGATGGGACATGAAACACTTTATCAACCTTTCAACTTAACCAAAAAATTATATAAAAACACTCGAACACTTTGTTTATTACGCAAACTTTCTTGCAGGCTAAACATAGGAACTACTCTTGAAGTTTTTCCATTTATATGAGTCACACATGTGATACAAGTGATATATTTTATTTGATAGGCCATTTTAAGACATAATAAAATAACATCAATCATTGGTTTAATCAGGCAATCTAAGAACCTACCAAAACCATTCTATTGAAACTGGCCTATGCAGATGTGAAGAACATACAAATTCCTTAAGTTCTTAAGGAATGTTCATAAAGATTATGTGAAAAATATACAAATAAATTTACATGGGTGAAATTTTACCAAGTGTAATTTTTTTTTGGTTATGAGATTAATCTTCCATTCTCTCTTGTCTATATGGTACAAACATGAACCTAGGGATTTGTTAGGGTCTACAAAGGAAGTGGATGAAGTGAGATGGATAGTTTTGAGCATGTTTGATATCAATTCATCATGATACTTTTTTGAGACATCAAATATGGTCCCATATTAAAATTCTATCCTCATTTGTATGGTACAGTCTTTATAATTTCATACAAGTACAAAAAACTCCCCAAAAAGTGTGTTTTATTGTATTTTCTTTAGTTTCAAACTTTGAAACACCATTTTAGAGCTAAATGAGATTGAAATTGAGTTAATATCCCTTTTCAAGTAGGATAAATTTTAGGGAGGAAGTGTAATATCCACAAATTGGCATGTGGGACCACTTAGCTATTGAGAAGGTGGGAGTGAGTCTTAAAGGTAATTTATGTGACATGAAATGCTTAGTGATGGCCATGTGGAGATAATGGAGCCTATTTAATACTCTTTTAAGACTTGAAGCACTATAAAATTACCTTTTAATGAATACATTATAACTTTTATTATCTTATATGGCATTTATGACTCTTGAATGAGCTAATAAGGCATTGTGAGGGACTTTGAACATAAAGGTCATGGAGTATGGTTTGATACACATAACTAGAGTTTATACCATGAACTTAAAAGGGACTTGACAATTCTTTATATTACTAGTGGTGTTTACTCCTACCTTGAACTAACCTAAAATCCTACTAGGGATTTTTAATTATATCATGTTTATGTCTAAGATAGCCTTTCTAATCACTTTATGATCACTATGATCACTATCATATCACTAAAAGGTTTAATAAACTCATGACATAAGGATTAAATCATAATAATGGCACATCATGAAATTCTTAATCAATATTCAAAGACTCTCACCAGAACCAAATATGACATGACTATGTTGGGAGTCACCATAAGCAGGCTAAGGTGGTGGTCAGAAATATTTTTTGACATTAGGGGTTGAAATTTAGCCTATGAAGCTATAATTTTAACATTTTTGGTGATTCTGATGGATGACCACCTTACTGGTCAAGAGAACCCAATCAATGTTCATGATTTAAGGATGGCATGATGACTCATACAAGGTGGTATGACTTGAGTACTACTTGGATTACCAAACTAATTTGCATCAAGGACACTCATTAGACTTGTAATAAAAATAAGGCATATAAAGACAAGAAAGGGAAACAAGCCTAATACCTAAGGATAACAAATCAAGAAGCTAAAGAAACAAAAAAACTATCTAAAACTTGTGCTAATCACTTATCTAAACATGATAATAGCTACTAGAAAATAAATTGAATTTTATTTCCTTCCCCTAAGATTAAATGGAAATGTCTTCTAATCACTATGGTATCATGATGTGTGGCTATCATGTGTTGATTTGGATCCAATTAGATTTTGATCACTATATGATAACCTCCACCTATAATTGGGAGCATTGTCATTCTCATGGTCTCTTATAAGAGTGATGGGACCTTCTCACTTCATCCCCAAGTGTATGGGTTGACTATGAGAGTCAAGAACACAATCATATTCTTCCCATATTTTTTTATTTTTCATAATAAATCTCATATCATCTTCAATCATGGGTTACACTTGATTCCACCCATTAGACTCAAAGTGATTACCTACCAGATTATCCCTAAAAATATCATTTTCAAACTCTTCATGGTGTAGGGATTGAGTGTCTAAGCTCAAGAAAAAGTCTTCTAAATATTATAAAAAATACATTTCATCAAGGTAAATGGAAAAACCATAAGGGTTGCTTATATTATTACCTTTTTCTTGTAAAACATCTTGTTGATCACTCACTTCTAACTCTTTGGTATGGTCAAAACAAAGTTCTTGGTATGTTACAACTTGATCATCTTCTTATTCAATGGATAAAGGTGGCTCCTAAAACCATTGAAGTTTTAATTCATCTTGCCTTGGTACTTCCTAACTTGTCTTGTCTTCTCTACTTATAATTTTAGCCTATTAAACTACTACATCATTCAAGTTTGCCACATTGATTTATTCCATCTCATGTAAGAACTAAAAGTATAAGTTCTCTAAAGGATCATCCAATCAATTTTTGACCTCAATATTAATAGTAATTGTTTTCACTTGAACTTACATCCCTTGAGGAGATGACAAGTCTCTCCTCTTTCGAGTGGTACAATGGAAACACCTTCGGGGTGTGGGTGACCCAAATTTGAGGTGATTCTCTAGATTAGGGCTAGTTCCCTTGATGTATTACTTAAACACACCATAACCACACTTTCATTTATGAGGAAAAGGGTTAAGAATCCAAAAATAGACCTAGCTAAGGAGGTGATGCACCAAATGGATGGTCTAATCACACCACCTGTAATACACTTGGAACCAAAAGGAAAACTACACATACACTTCATCCATCAAACTGAAATCTCTTCTTCTACATCAATGTTTCAATCATGAGGTCTTGAAGAGAGTCTAGGTTAGGAGGACTTATACAATAAGTCTTATAGAGACACTAATGAATAGACTATTCATTATACCTATAATACACATTAGACACTTCTTGCTGACCTACAAAAGAGATCTTTCAAACTCTAGAAGGCACTAAGAAGGATAACATGTCAAGGTAGGCAAAACACACTTGTACAAGACCAACAATAATAAAATGCACTTTATGAAGTCATAAATGAGGTAAAAAACATTATTTATTATTTTAAGGAAAAAATTGAGTAGGGATTTTCCATACTCAAGTGGATAGATCTGTATAATAGCCAAAAAGGCTAGTATATATAGCAAATGTGAGAGAAGAGAGAGAAGGTGAAGCTCAAGAGTAACTAAGACACTTTTCAAGCAAGGAAAATGAGTTAAAATAGCATGGAATCAATAATGAGATAGTTTATTCAAGTAAAACAAAGACACATGTCTCTCAACTCATCTAACTCCTCCATATGTAACATAGATTCTCTCTCATGCATATGAAACTACCCTCATGATTAGCCTTCATTAGACTACCTCAACACTAAAAAGGGTCAGGTCTAATGATTGATCTAAGGGGGAGGGGTTACTGATAATCCTTCACATGCATTTAAGTGGCCTCTAATCATTCATATTCATCTATCCATGAGAAATCATCTCAAATAGTTACAAATGACTCCTTCCCATGTACCCCTCACACTTAGAACATAAAATTCTTCCAATTTTTTAATCTAATCCATGAAAAAGGATGGATTAAACATATAATCCATATCAATTTCATGAATCAAGACTCAAAAGGCTTCACAATTATAGTCTTCATCATTTTTAATAAGTGTTCACTATTTGCTCACTAAACTGGCTGAGATGAGGGAGATAGTATGCACACTTAGGAGGCCAAATAGATAAATATTGAACATGGGTACCTATAAAAAGTTCCAACCTCTCTCCCAAAGTTATTGGCATCTACTAAAACTTCTCCACACCTATAAGACACATAAATTTATTAAAATAGATATATTATACACCATCTATATAAGTTTAGTACAACTTAGTTGGATGGGAAGGAGCCTTGAAGAGATATCTATCACCACCAATCAGTTTCATGGCTAACTTGTGTCATTTAGATGCTCCATTTACAATATCTTCCCAGTCAAGTCTTTAGAGAGGGTTTTATGAGGGTTTAGAGTCATTATAGGTCTTAGAATTTGTTCATATAAATGGAACTCTAGAAATATGAACCAATGTCACTGAGTAATTTTTAAAGACCCTCTCTAGCTTCTCCAAACACCTTAATTCTCCATGGAAAGCCTCATATAAGTTCTGGGCATTTCAAACTAGCCCCTTGAGTCTTTTCTATGTATCCTATAGGGTTTTAGTGCCTTCAAGCCAAAAAATGGCCTCTTGGTAACATCCCCTACATATTATTAGCCTCAACATATCTATCATCATCTTATAAACATGTCTTAAACCATTGGATTGGTCATATTATGTTATAAATGTAATTGACCTCTCATTTGCCTTAGGTTTAAACCTTGTTCCACAAGTTTGCCTACAACCTAAAACTCAAAATGAACTGCCTTGATGGATTATCTATATTTAAAAGTTTAAACATGTCCATCTCATTCCCTTAGACATGTCTTAATCAACTATATATCCTTCCAAGAGTTGGGAATGAAAATGCACCTTAACATGGTTTTAGGTTCCTTGAAGGACCAAAAGGTCTATCTACAACTCTTGGGTCTAGATCACCTTGTTGAACCTCAATATTTATAACCTAATTTTTTATGATTAAATATGAATGTTACAACTTCCCAAAGCATCCTTCATGGTTTCCTTGGCTTTTGGTTCAACAATTTTATCCCATCTCTCAAGACTACCTGCTTATGAGCCTAGGGGAGTGCCCCTTGATTGAGAAAAAATAAGGGGTAATTACCATATATACTCATAAAAGTTATAAATTATAGAGGGAAATCAAATAGGCAAGGATGATCTATGCAAAAAATTATCACCTAAATCCAAGTTTTATAACTTTAACATCCTAAATTTCTCAAATAGACCTTACCTAGGCAAACTGTCTACAAGGTTTTGAAACATTGACCATATTTTCACTTGAAAGTGCCTTATATTAGATATTTTTGTGCTGATGATAGTATTGTGATGTAATTTTTACAATTATAAACATTATTTCACTCTCCATTTGCTTTTCCAACCTCTCACACACTCTTCTATGTAATTGAGCCCACAAGACTAGGTTTGTCATGACTGACTATGGTACCCTTGTTCGCCCTTACCTGTAGGCTATGTTGCATGTTTATAAATTTATGTTGATGTTAAAATTATCCTTAAGATACTTATTTTATTTATTTTGACTCAATTTTTTCATTATCTTACATTTCTCACATTCTAAACACTACCTTTCTTATAAACTAGGACTTTCCCTAGATATGAATGTGTTTGCTTGTTTGGATCCTATTATAGGCTACCTTGAATCATATGAGGTTGATAATGATGTGATAAGACTTAAATTAGTCCACTTTATGTAACACCACCTTTTATATCACCTTGAACGCATATTGAGTTCTCTTATATGTTCAAAGGAGGTCTAAACTATGTTTTCCTTAGACTGAGACATCTTTCTCCTCAAGACCCTACCTATAGGTGTATCTCAAACCTATAGGTATTGATTTCCATGTTAAGACCTTGTTTATGATGTTTGTTGATCACCTTTATCTCATAATAATACATGTTCATGTCTTCAATTTACATGTAATTTCCTTTTTGACATCATTAAACATCAAAACTAGCTCATTATTTGCCGACTTAGATGTAGGTGCAACTTTCTAGGAATATATACAGATAGGGTATGCAAAAGGGGGTTAAAAAATAGTGTATCACTTCCACTGATGATATTTAGATTCATAGGAAAAATTTCAAACATTTAAACCACTAACTATGGAGATAAAGTTAATTTGTTACTTGAATGGAAGAAAAGGTCATTATTTGATTTAGGCCTATAGATGACATTGAACGAATTAAGTATGTTTAAAAACAATTTTGATGCTCTAAAACACTATCCTCCACTAATATATTTTCCTTAAAACATGGCATAGTGTTTCTTCATGCTAGAGATAACAATTTAAGGTTATTGTAATTAATGAAAAGTCTTGGGAGACATGTCATAAGATTTTTTCAATAACCCCTTGGACCTCTATTTTTAATTTTGAAGGACAAGAGACCAAAACATAGATTGACTATTTGGAATAGTTCTTCCACACCTAGTGGGATACCAAAGGTCATAAAAATGCTCTCAAAGCTATCAAATTGCTTCATAAACCTCATAAGGACTCAACCCTATCAATCACCTCTGTAAAAACTTTTGTTTCTCTATTTGAGACAACTGTAGGTGTATACTTTTGAGTGTAAGGTAGTGAGGGTGATATGAAACCAAAATAAGCCTAGGAGAGGCTATTTTAGGCATGTTAATGCATATTAGACAATGTTAAGCAATTATATCACAAGCACATCTCTCTAAACATTATCATGATATCATCAGGGCCTGTAGGTGAGTGTTTTGAGCTATGTTATGTAGGTAGAGACATGGAAGGAGTAAGAATATGCAAGGTAAAAGGCCTCAAAACCACTTAAATAAATTTTCCATACTAAAACATATGACCTTTATCAAGAAACATCTTGAAACAACATCAAATCATCTTCTCCAAATCTTGAAGACACTTGTAGCTGTGAAAGGAAATAGTTTAAAAGCACAAACAAGCTTGGAAGAGGTTTTATTAGGAATTTCATAACACTCTTTCTAAGATTATGTTGGAGAAACCTATGGATAG
This sequence comes from Torreya grandis, assembly GCA_037957365.1. Taxonomy (NCBI): domain Eukaryota; kingdom Viridiplantae; phylum Streptophyta; class Pinopsida; order Cupressales; family Taxaceae; genus Torreya; species Torreya grandis. Next base: position 9,746 of record JARHVA010006186.1, on the reverse strand, counting down.
GATCTAAAAAACACATGAAATCATCAAACCTATCAAATCAAAGCAAAATATTTTGAAACAAGATCAAATAGGGACCCCTCATAGATGTAAGAGCATAAAAAGATACCTGGATTATTAACAATGGTTCATAGAGGAAGATACATTAAACTCAAACTTATTGTAATGAATTTTAATAATAATAATACCACTTTCAACTCCCAAGATCACTCCCTCCAATTTCATATGTACAGACTATACCAAGAATTCAAAGTTAACCCTTCTTAGCATGTGAAGGCAAGAAAGAAGGAACAAAATAAATAATTGATTTATATAACTTTTTTTATACACACAATGTGTAGGGAAGACATTAGGGAGCTTAAGAGACACTTTCCCCATGTTTTCACTTAAAAATGAGTTCACCATATCTGTATAAGTGACATTAAGGACCTATTTTTTAGGGAAACTCCCTATTTTTGTACATAAAACTATTTTTTGACTACCTCTACCACTTCCTAACATATTATGACACCATACATGTTATAAAATTTCCTAGTGACAAATATGATTCTTTTACAAATCTGTGCAAGTCATTTAATGAGCCAAAAATTTGACCAAGAGGCATTTTTTGCATATGAAGCAAGATAAAGGACAAATTTATGACCTAGGAACACCTTAAAACACTTCAATGACCATATTAAGAAATTTATAAAATAATTTGGGCCTTTGACCATGTTTGACTAGAGTTGACTTGGGTTGACTTGGGTAAGTACAAGGAAGATAGGCTTACACCAAGATTAGATCAAGGATAGGTGAGATGTTTAGACACACATGAGACCCTATAGAACATATGGAGAAATTTGAAAAGTTTAAATATGTAAGGGTTGACCCAATTTTATTAAAATTTAAATACGGTCAACACTTTTGGTAATTCTGATGGGTAACATGTTTTCCTATGTTAAGGATTAGTAGCCTTATCTTATCTATTAGGCAAAGGGAGTCAAATGCACTCTAAAAAGAATAGTATCAGACCTTGAATTGACCAAAAAGATAGTTGATTGACCTCAAAACACACAAAGGAAGGAAAACACACACCAAGACCAAGCAAACACATAAAGAAAAGGCACACTTGTGTTACTAACCACTTAGGGAGCACAAGACAAAAAAAGAAAACTAATTATGTACATCTAACCAAACATACCTCCCTTCCTGGATCAAAAGGAAATTATCTTAAATCTCTTTCTTCATGAGATGAATGAGAGTACCAATCATGCTTCCTTTTGGATGTAGTACTAGATGACTCATGCTTCATTCTTATTCCTTGACTTGGCATATCCTTTGATGGAGTCATCTCAAATAAGTATCCAAGGTAGATGAACTCTTCTTGACCTTGGAAAGATACCTCATACTTCTATTCATTTTTCTCATCATGGCATATTTGCATTACCATGAATGGAATAACTTCTTGAATTTATTTTTCCTCTTGAAAGGTTTCATTATTTTTCTCTTTTTTTACAACCTCTTCAAACCCTTAAATAAGTCTTGTATCATGGAATTCTAGGAGTGTTTCTTGTTCAAACTCCTTCTTGATGCTTGTATGAGAAAATTCACATGTGGTTCTAAAATTAATCTTCAAACCATTTTTAAAAGACTTATAGTTATCATAGATTTCTCCATCATGGTTTAGACTCTCTTGATGGTGGTACCTATCAACACCTACTTGCTCCTCAACGTCTTGGGTTTATTTTCTTAGAAGCATTTCCTTCTCACTCTATTCATATTCTTTGAAGATTTCCATATAAGTATTCCACATGTATTCTTCTTGAAACATGTCATCTTGCTTACCATTTATTTTAGTGAGATCCAAAGGAATTGTAAGCCCGTTGCGGCCTTTAATCTCATTGAAAATGTTTTCAAATCTCTTCTATAAGTCATCATCTTATTTTTTATCATCATCATGAAGGGGCACAAGAGGATAAGATCCTTCCTCTTCCTCTTTGGATTCTAAAAGAACCTTTTTCAATACTTATTCTTGACCACAAGGAAGGTCCTCTTCCTCATCATCCCAATCTAATGTTTCCTCATAAGAATTCATCTCCTCTTCATCCTCAACCTAGTCTAAAATTTCCACCTCCTTCTCCCTCTTAGTAGTGCAAACACTAGGCATCTCAAAACTAGGAAATTTAGCCCAAGAAGGCTTCCAAGGAGAAATGCAATCCTCATCATTAGAATATGATTTCCTCTCAATAAACTGATCCAAATTAAGCTCAATGACTTCATTTGCTTTAAGGTTCCCTTCAATAGATGATAAATTATGCATTTTGATTTCCAACTCCTTAATTCTTTTGGCAAGGTTTTCTTGAAATAGCTTCTCTTGGGGGGAAAGAAGATCTCTATTGGGAAAGGAAGTAAAATGAAGTTGGGATGAATGGATAAAGGCTTCTTAAGGAGGGGTGGGAGGGAGTTGTGTAGTTTTATATTTCTCTCCAATTCTAACTTCTCCACTTTGACATTCCTTTTTCTTCTTTCCATAAGATGCCACTACTTCTTTCCAACTTGGAAAGGTAGTCTGATAGAGTTCTTCATGGGGATGAGATGAAAATGGAGGGGTAAATTATATGATTAAGAAACTTGGGGTTTCTTTAGGCTTAACATCTTGTCTCTAACTTAGGAAGGTAGGCTTAAGAACCTCATTTTCTACTACCATGATAGATTGAATTAAATATTGGGTTGCCTTCTCAATCTACTTGTCTAGATGAGCCTCCAACATGAGTCTCATTTTATCAAAATATTCTCTAATTTGGTTGTGAGATAGATTAGTTTGCTCAACATTGGTGTCCTCTTTCCTTTGGCTACTCTCTTGGATGGACTTTCAAGAAAAGAAACTTTGGGTAATACATGAAGGACTTGGGGCATTTTAAATCATGATTGGATTAGTATTTTGAATAGGTATAGTTGAAATACTTGAAGGTTTATGTGGGGTGTATTGGAGTTACCAAGATTGAGTTGGTTTATGATATTTCAACCTCTCTTCTATGTGGAAAGTTAGACCACAAACATCAGACATTTCACCTATAAGGCCTTACCAATTATATCTCTCAATGGGAATTTATTCTCTCTTGACTAGTTCTAAATAATCCCTCACACTCTTGATACAATCACTAGGGATGACTTGACCACAACCATTTCTAGTATCAAAATCTAGCATACAGTCCTTATAGCCAATGAGAGTCTTCTTGAAACTTGTAATGGACTGACTTGGAGAAGAACTAGTTAAAACATAAGCTTAGGAAGGTTTATTATAGGACTAATTAAAATCATAGTAGGGTGTAATATGGTCATATTAAAACTGACAAGATTGACCAAAGACTTGTTCATATTGATAGGGGATGGGCAAAGATGGATATGTATCACCAACTTATGTTAAGATAAAGTCAACATCAAAATTATCCATGAATCATTCATGAGAAGTATATAAAACAAGAAACAACTTTAATTATAGTACCTAGACTACTTGACCAATATATTTGTGCTTAGAGTCACCATTGGTACTTAGTGAAATTACCTCCAAAGGCTGGTATCTTGAGTAGAACACCAAAAATCCTAAAGGAATGGATTTTTTAGTCCCATTGGGCATGCCAAAAACTATTGTCACTTGAACTTATACCCATTAAAGAGATGATAAGTCTCTCCTTGTTTACGTGGCATAATATAAATACCTCAGGGATGTTGGTGACCCAAATTTGATATGAGTCTCTAGATTAGGGCTAGTTCCTTAGATGTACCACTTCCACACACTACAACCACACTTTCATTTATGATTAAAAGGGTTAAGAATCCTAAAATATACCTATTTAAGGAGGTTATTCACTAAATGTATGGTCCACTCACACCATTTGCAATGCACTTGGAACTAAAAAGAAAACTACACATACACATCATCCATCAAACTAAAATCTCTTCTACTATATCAATATTTCAAGCATGGGGTCTTAAAGAGATTATAGGTTATAAGGACTTAGATAATAAGCCTTTTAGATACACTAATGAATATAATAATCACTATACCTAAAATCCACATTAAACACTTCTTGCTAACCTACAAAAGAGAGCTTTCAAATTGCATAAGGCACTATGAAGGATAACATGTCAAAGTAAGCAAAACACACTTGAACAAGATCAAAAATCATAATATCAACTTTATGAAGTCATGAATGATGTGAAAATAACATTATTTATTATTTTAAGGAAAAATTTTGAGTAGGGTTTATCCATACTTAGGTGGAGAGATCTGTACAATAGCCAAAAAAGCTAGTATATATAGCAAATGTGAGAGAAGAGAGAGAAGGTGAAACTCATGAGTCACTAAAACACTTGTCAAGAAAGTAAAATGAGTTATAATAGTATATAATCAAGAATGAGATATGTATTATAAGGAAAAAAGGTACAAATGTCTCTCAACGCATCTAACTCATCCATATGTGGCGTAGATGCTCTTTCATGCATATGAAACTACCCTCATGATTATTCTTCATTAGACTACATCACCACTAAAAAGGGTTAGGTATGATTGTTTATGTGAGGGGGAAGGGTTAATGATAAGCCTTCACATGCATTGGAGTGGTCTCTAATCATTTGTATTCTCTTGGTCATGAGAAATCATCCCAAATAGCTACAAATGACTCCTCATGCACCCCTCACACTTGGTACACAAAATGCTTCCAATTTTTCAATATAATAAATGCACAAGGAGTAATGACACATTTAAATATTGTTCATGTCATTAGGTTCATGAATCAAGCCTTAAAAGGCTTCCCAATTGGAGTCTTCATCATTTTCACTAAGTTTTCACTATTTTCTCACTAGATTGGCTGAGATGAGGTAGATATTATGCACACTTAAAAGGCCAAATAGCTCAATATATGAACATTGGGACCTATAACAAGTTCCAATCTCTCTCCCAAAGTTATTGGTATCTTCTAAAACTTCTCCACACCTACAAGACACATAAATATATAAAATAAATCTTTATTGTACACCATTAATATAAGTGTAGTACATCTCAATTGGATGGGGAAGAGCCATGAGGAGTTCTCTATCACCTCCAATCATTTTCATGGCCAACTCGTGTCATTTGGAATCTCCATTTGAAATATCTTCCTATTCAGGTCCTTAGAGAGGGTTTTGTGTGAGAGCATTTTTTATAAGAAATGGCACATTGGGAATATAAAAAAATGACACTAAGTGATTCTTATATACCTTTTATATCTTCCCCAAACACCTTAATTATCCATACAAGTCCTCATATAAGTTTTGGGCATTTCAAACTAGCCACTCAGGTCTTTTCTATGTACCCTATAAGGTTTTAGTTCCTTCAAGCCAAAAATGGCCTCTTGGTGAACTCCCATACATATAAATAGCCTAAAAATATCTATCTTCATCCTAAAAACCTATCTTTAACCATTGGAATGGTCATATTATGTTATAAACATAATTGACCTCTCATTTGCCTTAGGATTAAACTTTGTTCCACAAGTTTTCCTACAACTTAAAGCTCAAATGACCTTCATTGATGGATTATCTATATCTCAAAGTTTAAACATGTCTATTTCATTCCCATAAACATTTATAAATCAAATATATATCCTTCCAAGAGTTGGGAATGAAAATGGGCCTCACTTGGGTTTAGTTCCTTGAAAAACCAAAGGGTCTATCTACAACTCTTGGTGTCCAAACCACCTTAATGACCCTCACTCTTTATAAATTAGATTTTTAAGATTAAATAGGAATTTTAAAACTTAAAAAACAATATTTCATGGTTTATTTATCTTTTTTTTTCAATTATTTTATCCCATCTCTCAAGACTATCTACTTATGAGCTTAGGGGAGTATCACATGTCTAAGACAAAATAGGGGGAACTTTCCCTATCTAATCATAAAATTTAGATATTAGAGAGAGAAATAAAATATTAAAGTATTATTTTTTTTAAAATATTATCACCTAAATCCATGTTTTATATCTTTAACCTCCTCAATTTCTCAAACAGACCTTGCCTAGGTAGACTGTCTATAGGGTTTTGAAACATTGACCATATTTGCACTTGAAAGTGCCTTCTCTTGGATAGGTTTGTGTTGGTGAGAGTATTATGATGTTATTTTTACCATGGTGAACATTATTTCACTCTCTATTTTCTTTTCTAACCTCTCACACACTCTTCTATGCACTTGAGCCCATAAGATTGGGTTTGTCATGGTTGACTGTGATACCCCTATTCACCCCTACATGTAGTCTATGTTACATGTTTAGACATCAATTTTGATGTTAAAATTATCCTAAAGATCCATTTATTTATTTATTTGGACTCAATTATTTCATTATTTTGCATTTCTCACATTCTAAACACTATCCTCCTTATAAACTAGGACTTTCCCTAAATATGATTGTGTTTGCTTATTTGGATCCTGATATAGGCTACCGTGAATCATCTGAGGTTGATCATGATGTGATAAGGATTAATTTAATCCAATTTAGGTAACACCACCTTATATATCACCTTTAACTCATATTTATTTCTCTTATATGTTCAAAGGAGGTATAAATTATGTTTTCCTTAGACTAAGACGTCTTTCTCCTCAAGACCTTGCCTATAGGTGCATCTCAGACCTGTAGGTATTGATTTTCATGTTAATACCTTGATTAAGATGTTTGGTTATCACATTTATCTCAAAATAATTCATGTTCATGTCTTCACTTTACATTGAATTCCCCTTTTGACATCATTGAGCATCAAAACTAGCTCACTATTTGCCTACCTAGTTGTAGGTGCAACTTTCTAGGCCTGTGTAAGAATAGGGTATGCAAAAGGAGGTTAAATAATATTTTATCACTTCATATGATGATATTTATACTCATAAGAAACCTTTCAAAAATTTAAGCCACTAACCATGGAGAGAAATTCAAGTTGCTACTTGAATGGAAGAAAAGGTCATTATTTGACTCAGGCCTACAGATGACATTAAATGAATTCAGTGTGTTTAGTAACAATTTTGAGGATCTCAAACACTATCCTCCACTAATATCTTTTACTTAAAACTTGGCATACTATTTATTCATCCTAAGAGATAACAAGGGAAGGTCATTGGAATGAATAAAAAGTCTTGGGTGACATGTCATAAGAGTTTTCCAATAACCCCCTAGACCTCTATTTGCAATTTTTAAGGACAAGAGACTAAAACACAGATTGAATTTTTGAAATATTTCTTCCAAACCTAGTGGGATACTAAAGGTCTTAAAAATACTCCCCAAGCTATCAACTTTCTTGATAAACCTCATGAGGATCAACCCTATCAATTACCTTCATACAAACCTTTATAGCTCTATCTAAGAAAATTATAGGTGTATACTTCTGAGTGTAAGGTAGTGAGGGTGATATGAAAATAAAACAATCCTAAAATAGGTTATTTTAGGCATGTTAATTTATATTATACAATTTTAATCAATTGGAGCACAAGTACATCTATCTAAACATCAACATGATGTCATCAGGCCTGTAGGCGAGTGTCTTGAGCTGTGTTATGTAGGTAGACACATGGAAGGAGCAAGAATATGAAAGGTAAAAGGCCTCTAAACTAATCAAATGTGTTTTAAATAATAAAACATATGAAATTTATCAGGAAACATCTTGAAACAACATCAAAGCATCTTTTCCCAATATTGAAGACACTTGTAGGTGTGAAAGGAAATAATTTAAAAGCACAAACAAGCCTAGAAGAGGCTTTCTTAGGCATTTGAGAACACTCCTACTAATATTTTGATGGATAAACATATGTATAGGATCTGAGAAACACATTAAACAATCAAACCTATCAATCAAAAGCAAAATATTTTGAAACAAGATCAAACATGGACCCCTCATAGATGCAAGAGCATAAAAAGCTGCCTAGCTTCTTAACAATGGTTCATAGAGGAAGAGTCATGAAACTCAAATTTATTTGCATGGATTTGAATCATACTAATACCCATTTTAACTCCTAATATAACTCCCTCCAATTCTATCTATAAGGATTGTACCAAGCATTTAGAGTTGACCTTTCTTGGCTTGTGAAGACAAGAAAGAAGGAGCATAAGCAAAATTTTATTTATATGACTTTATTTCTGCACACCAAGTGTATGAAATACCTTAAGTATCTCAAGAGACACTTTTACCATGTTTTCACCTAAAAGTGAGCTCACCAAATCCGTACAAGTGCCATTAAGGGCCCATTTTTAAGGGAAACTCCATATTTTTGTGCATGAAACTACTTATTGACTACCTCTGACCACTTATTGACATATTATAACCCCATACACATTATAAAATTTCTTTGTGACAAATATTATTCTTTGAAAAATCCATACAAGTCATTTAATGAGCCAAAAATGTGACCAAAAGGCATTTTTTGCATATGAAGCATGGCAAAGGACAAATGTATGACCTAGGAACACCTTAAAACACTTAAATGACCATATTAGGATATTTATAGAATAATTTGAGAATTTTATCATGTTTTAATAGATTTGACTTGGGTTGACTTGGGCTAGTACAAGGAAGATAGGCTTACACTAAGGTTAAGCAAGGATAGGTGAGATGTTTAGACACACATGAGACCCTATAGGACATATGGAGAATTTTGAAAAGTTTAGATATGTATGGGTTAACCAAATTTTACTAAAAGTCAAATTTTGTCAATAATAACCTCATGAAGGTTGTCTCTTTGATTATCTCCAAGTGAAGGATTTGCTTGTGTCTCATCTACATCAACTCTAACATCTTGGAATTTTAGCTGCCCCATATCATCTAAGTTCTCCTCATGTTAGAATTTTGATGCATTAGGATGAATATGGGTTCCAATTATAATATATTATTCATATAAATTTGAGGTGTCATCTTAAAGGTGCTCTTGAGATTTTTTTTTAACTGCTACATGGTCAAGCTTTTGAATGACTACCACTTTATTGACCAAACTTGATAGTTTGTCCACCATGATTGGATGCTATAATTATAGTAGTAATGTAATTAACTACCAAATTATTATTATATTTTAGGAACTTAGGAGTGTCATTATTAAATACCACACCTTTATTCCTGAAGCCTTTAGTACCTTATCATTTTTTGATATGATTGGATTCTCTTGAGTGGCTTTAGCATGAATGACTAAGGATATAATTGGAGAACTTGACCACCCCTTTGAAATAGATTCCATACATTCTCTTTATTCCTTCCTCTCACTTTCAAGGATAGGCATGATAAAATTTAGGTCCTTGGCCCATGAAGGCTTCTAATTTGGGATTATTATAGGTTCTTGAGAAGGCACATGATCTTGGAGGGAAATATGAACATAAGTACATTGTTTTGGAGTAGGATGATGAATAAGGGTTTGGTATCTAATTTCCTCATACTTACATATACATTATTATAACTTGTATATCTCCTCCCTTAACTTCTCAATCTCTAGATGTGTATGATCGTTATTTGGTGTATTCTAATTACAAGGGATAGTAGGTTGGTTTCATGATTGATATGAGAATAAGAAGGCTACCATGGAGGTGGATGAGGCTCAAAATAAGATGTATAGTTTTTTTAGTTTGAGTATGTCCATTATATGGCTGATAAGGGTCAATATAATTCTCATATGGGATATGATAAGGCTGATATAGAGGTAAAGTATAGAAGCCTACCATAACTCCTAATGTGACATATGTATCACAACATGAACATAACCAAAAACCT